>BMAO01018076.1:0-18909 GCA_019973975.1 Trichonephila clavata | reverse complement strand
AAAGCGTCCAGACACATGGTGGTACGCGAACTTGGAGAGTTCTGAGGCATATGTCAATATAATGTTGGTCTTGTTTTGCATCGATGACAGTTTGAACATGTCAAGCAAGATTCACAATAAGTTCTTGATAGGTAGTCATGATAATTGACTGTCAGGTATCCTCACATCTGAAGGTGATGTTGGCAATTATAATGGTTGATTTGGCTTGCTAAGTATAATCTGGATTTTCATTCTAACCAAAAATATTCTATGAGATTTAGATCAGGGCTGTGAGAAGGTCAGTCCAGTTTTAGACCCATTTCATCAAACCCTGAAGCAGTTAATCTGCTGAAAGAAAAATGGACCTAGAGTTGGGAGAGCAGCATTGTCCTGGATGTCCAGTATACATATCTTCATATTTCCAGTTACAGGAATTAGGCCAAACTATGAAAGCCACCCCATAGCATGATATATCTTAAATCAAGCGTTGCAGTCACCTTGGTACAGTCAGTTAAGGTGCCTGCTAGGACTATTGGATTCTCAGATTGTAAATAGAGGGGAAGAGACATCACCCAAAATATTTTTCCACATACCCACAGTCCAATGACGGTGAGCTTTGCACCATTGTAACTGACGCTGCTGCCTAACCATGTAATACCAGGTTTCTTAACTCTCGACAGGGAAAGGAGCTATTCGGATACTTTTTTGCCTGAGTGTTTATTATGGTCTCTTTTAATGAATCTTCTGCCAATAGTTTAAACTTTTATTTTACCCAAAACCGGCTAAAATGTTTAATGAATGTTAATATAAGCGATTTTTTTTACAAATTGATACTGAATATAATACCATTACAATCAATAGTACAGCAGTTATATAAGAGTTACTTATATTAAGGAATTTCCAAACGATTAAAGGACAAGGAAAATGCAATTATATGGGCTGGCTAGATCCATGTTTTGTAACAATTAAATCTAAGCAGTTGTATCAAAACTTTTGCTCATTAAACAGAGAAAAATGCCACCTAGTGACACTACAAAAGTGATAAAAGTACAACAAATCACTAACAAATATCTTGTGGATTATATTTGCCATATACGAACGATTGTTTTTCTAATAAAATTATTTTGGAAGAAAAATAGTTTTATTATTCGTCAGGTTCCTTAAGAAGTTTGTTTACAATGGCATGATGGCAGATAATATAGCTATTAAACCACGTTTCAATGTCTTCGTTTAGTGTGGTAAAATTTTAAGAGAACAAATTGCAGTGCAGTATCGTCCCCGTTGTTGAAGGCGGTTCTAAAATGAAAGGTTAAAATTTGTCAAAAAAGGGGGTTTAATATCGTTTCCTTAATCCCGGAGAAGGCATGGATGTTTGTGTTGTAATGTTACCTTTGTATTGTAAACCCTATGTGATCCATTGTGTGGTGCACGAGGTTTATAAATGTTCACAATAAAAAAAAATATCGATTCCTTTCTTTTGATGTAAAATACTAGTATTATGAGTGTTACATTGAAAAAGCAAGAAATTTAGAAGAATTATCATTTAAGCAATTTTTCATTGAACGGAAATAACTTTAACATTAAGCATGGTTTAAAAACAAGAGGAAAAATTTTTTGAAAATGATCCCTGTGCGAAAACATTTGGGATATAATAATGAAGGGATTATATAATAAGAAATTGGGATAAACCCACTTTATATGCAATGGCAGTATCACTTTCCGCACATTTAATTAAGTTGTCAGATACTGCAATTGGAAGCAATTCTCATACACGAAGCAATCTTTGTTCCAACGTATTTCATGAATTCTGATGATGACTTGACAGCCACTTCTCTGTCGAAATAGTCAAAAAAATCGGAGTACTTATATTTCAAAAGGATTAATATCGAGAGATCAAGCTTTCAAAGTTTGATAATCAAAATATTAAACACAAAGCCACTGAGATCAGGTATTACCATTTATTATGTTGAATTCGTAATTAAAAGTGTATGGTATGACTTACGGAGCAAGTATCTAGAGAATTTAGAGAAATTAGTATACCATCATGCAGTATATAGAGTTTATTGTGACCAACCCGAAGAGATTCTATCTGCTCAGAAACAGTTTCTTTCAATAACGTTAGTTTGGTAGTATCAAGTAACTTGTTCCCTCCGATCCGTAATAGACCTGACAATTTTTTTTAAAAATAACGACGCACTCTAAATCAACAATGAGAGCTATTGGCGATGGACCTCGTAATTAAAATCGATGGTCAAGTGACGCAGTTGATGCCTAAGCTAGCATCCCATTTCTAAGCTTTCACACCACACCAACAGAATGAATTTGTCCCGAAAGTTTAGTGTGCCTCAGCTAGTCTACACGGTGGGTGTCCAGTGTCACCTTGGCTCAAACCTGCCACCACCTTGGCTCAACAAGACTGACCACCTGGCTACCAGTGTACGACCTAAAATCCTTTCAAAGCAAATTGAGACTAATGTTTAAAGAGACTTTCTCTCTTTCTCACCGTATTTATCAATTTTGTCATCGATTAATAAAAAAATGCTTAAATTGGATTAACTTCGCCTGATTTTTGTCTGTAACAGATCTCAAATAGATATCTTTGATGCTTAATTCATCACAAGGAATCAGGAAAGAACAAGGTTCAAAGAAATCAGGTAAAGAATAATGTAACAAATCAAGTCCTTTATATAAATAACAATGTAACAGTAGCCAGCATTAAGATCAGCAAACATAAATAATTCACATCAGTTACAAAAGGACGGGTATCCCTTCCACAGTTTCCACTCTCTCTCTTTACCTCTCTTTGCTTTTTTTTACACAAATATCCAATTCAAAATATGGGGAATGGTACAATTATTTCAAACTTTTGAGAAAGTATATATGAAGGTTCATGTAATCGTATCGTTACATTGGTATTAATTATTTGATTAGTAAATGTCAAAAAATTAATTTCAACTTATTTTTTAGAGATTAAGTGTCTTTTGAATGATGTGATAGAAATTGAAATTCGTATGTTCCTTTTTTAAACAATGTTTTTACCCATGTTTCATTTTTAAAAAGGCTCATAGTTAAAAATGGATCGGAAATGTTAAATTTGTTAAACAATGTATTACATTACGAAGTATTATTGTTTTTAATCGTTTAAAAAGAGCTTATTGATAATAGAAGCTACGCTATATTTGCATTACTGCCCTGTAAAACTGCAACACCATGAAAGAAGCATACAAATGTCAAATTCGAGCAAAAGGAAGAATATGTAAATAATCAGCATTTAAACGTAAATGTACGCGATACAGGAAAAGAGAAATGAAGCCTCAATCTTTGTATACGCAGCGGGTTTCGTTCAGAAATCACATTTAAGTGCTGATTGTTTCTGTGAGGAATGTGGGTTATGCCTTATATAATAATGAGAAACATCTACCGGAAAACATCTCGGAATTTCACGGTGGCAGGATCGTAGCTTACTGAGTGTGGGGTTTATATCATGCTGTGTTATTTACTTTCACATTCATCGAAATGCAACAGCTACCGTGAGAATATAGAATCTATGAATTTAAGAGGTTTTCTTACGGAATGCCATGAAGAATCTCAACAATTTTCCGCCATTAACTCCAGAGGGGACATTTATGTTGCTCGGGCAGCCTTTCAAGGTCGCCCAGCCACGCCCCATGTGTCTGGAAGCGTTTGTGTTTACAGTACAACAAATTTCCACACGAAAATGCTACAACGTATTCAAACTATACACTGCATCATAAAGACGCGTGGCGACAGTAATTTATTCGAAGATAAAATTGGAGACATAAATAGCATCAAGTCCTTTCTAGATAGAAACTCATGTTTCATGTACCGTATCTTGAGAACAAAGACCCCAAGGGTAATTTATGAGGCCAATTCGATACGATCATATAGGTCCTGCTTCTGTTGAGATGATATGGGTATTACCTGGCATTAGGTGCACGAAATGAATATCTCTTGTTCGGTTATCTGAACGTCCCACTTTATATATCTCAATATCGGTGTATATGTTCTTTCTTCTTAGCACCAGACACATTATCATTCTACAAGATAATGCAAAAGAGCATGTTTCCTATTGTATCACCACCACACAGATTGTATTCGACTGCTGACGTCAAGCAGGTTCTTCAGTTTTCGTTTTCATTGAAAACATCTGCTCATGAATTTCTGAGAGACTTGGCCACCTACACTCTCCCCTTACTCTGATTGATGAAGTGTAGTGCAAACTAGAAACAACATAGAATGACCTGTTCCGTATGTCAATTCAACTTGGTGCGTAACTGGGTTAAAGCCCTTTTAGTTGCCAAAGGCGGTAGGTATCTGTATTTATTTCGGATCCTGCATACCTTCAAATTGCCTAGAAATTTAATTATGTCATATGTATACAATATGTAAAGTTTATATATATATATAAGTTACTTTCCTTTCTGGTGTTGCAATTAATTCTATGACCAACAATGTCTTACTAATCTATATTCTGCTATTTTAAGAGAGCTATTACATATTCATAAGAACATTGAACTATTTCTTCACATATTTGTATGAATAAAAAATGTATACATTTGAAATTTTACTCATATTTCCTAACCCTACAAATCACGAGATACTTTTCTCAAATTTCATTACTTTTTTAAAGAGATATTTATGTAATATACACAATAATTAAGTAAATAATAAAGCTAAGCTAACAAGAGAAATATATTTCCTAAGTCTATTATTAAAAAGAAATATTTATTTCTTCGTCCATCTCTATCTCCCCCCCCCTTTCAGAAATTAAATATAACCATTCAGACTTTTATTGTTGCGTATGTATACAAAAATATCACTTGCATCATGATCAATTGCAACATACTTACTTGATAATTGAAGAGATTATTGCCCCTATAAGACCATTTCCCGTCAAAATATCTCACAATAACGTCTATTGAATAGTATACACAAATCCCACTTGAGACTTACTTTTTTCGATTTCATCAGAACATATTTCCGTTCCTCGTTAGAGCTTTATAGCCGACAGATACGAAAATAATGTCCATTGTATTTACAGTTATCTTATTTGTTGAATCTATACCTGTGTGTGAATTTACAGAAAAAGAAAAGGGGAAAGAAACACTTTTTTAAAAGAGAATTTTATACGCTATTTGCGACGTACGAAAATCATTTTCACTTCCAGCTGAGAAGGATTTACAGTTCATCGAAAATAATTCGATTACGGGATTTTGATGACACCTTTGTTATTAAAATTGCTGGAGCTCTATTTATCTGAATCCAGCCTTTGTTTTGTTTTAAATTTCTTTAAATAATTCAAAATTCAGTGGAGTGTTTTAAAATATAATTAATATTTTATATGTCTGTTTTGATTATTTAAGCAAAAAAAACTAAATAAGGGTAAATGGGATAAATCTATTGAAAAATTATTCACAGAAAAATATTAGAAAGAGAGGTTTTTAACAATGTTTATTTATAATTACATAAATTTGAAATGACTACTTTTTTTAAAAAACTTAACGTTGTCTTTAATGTGTAATAAGATACAGACTGTCTACCAAACTTGGAATAGTTTGTCAAATGAAAAATTCTTGAACGTTAACATAATATTCATATTTCTAGAAAAAGTAGAATACTTCTCATGTATGGATAATTAAATGTAATATTTCGACAAATGAATATGCTCTATGCTTAGTAAAACAGACACTTGGTCTTATACTATGTTCATAAAAAGTGCATATTTATTAAATATATTAATATTGTTGTATACTATGCTACAAATAGGAAGAATGTGTTGAAGAGTCATTCAAATTTAAATGAATGCTACTTTATTTCCTCAAAGAAAACTTCTTACAATTCTTCAATATTTGCCGATCCTAATTTTAAATAATTTTTCTACCCTTTGTAAATTGACTTTGTTGAGATTTTACACAGGCAATGTTACAGGATGTAAACAATTATGCAAAAAGTGGTAGGAAAAAATACGTGAATAATTAATATGTCTCAGTTAAATCTCCTATGAAATTAACTCATATGATTTATATTAGACTGCCGTTCATGAGAACAAAAATAAAAATAGTGTGTTATACTAATTAATACAAAAGGATTTGTAAGTTATCAAGAATATATAGTTACAAAAATAAAATCGAAAATGCATTATATATATATGTTACGGTGAAACACCGAAATCTTGTGAATGTCAACAAACACATAGTCGCTTGGTGTATGTCCGAAATATTTGCTAAATACCCTTATTTCTGACTTTCACCGGTGAATGTCGACATTCATCATGCACTAATGGTGAATGTTGAACATGTCCGAGATATATATTTTTTTCTCCGTGATTCAGTCATGATAAATTTTTCGCCTCTCTTTCTGAGAGGAATAACTAAGAACTTAAAACACACAGTACTTTCAAAACGAGAAAGAAAAATTATAGCAGTTAAAAACTTAATTATACAGTACATTCAAAATGAGAAAGGAAAATAATAGAAGTAAAGAACTTTCTTAATTATACAGTACGTTCTAAATGAGAAAATAAAATAATAGTAATAAAAAAACTTACTAAATTATGTGAATCAAATCTTATTTATTGCAACAACTTAAACTATTACGACACTTTGAATTGCACAAGAGGCCCTTGCTTTTACAACTGCATTTATTTGTGGAACACTTCCTTTTGCAATGAGAGCGTGTATAGCCTTGCCCACCGCTTCTCGAATTAGCTGCAGCTGCTTCTCTCAGGGAAATTTCTTGAAAAGAAATCTTATCTACGGAAAGGAGCTTTTCTTTACAAATTTCGAACTGATTACGTGTGTAAAGCTGCTTGAGGGTACTATTTTCATTCGTAAGTTTATAGAAGTCAGAGTCTTCTATTCCAACAACAACCGCTAACACATTTCGGTTAAATGGACGACCACGGTCGACATCAGGGACTTGTATTCGTACAGTATCACCAATTTGAGAAGGAGGAAATTGATTTTATGAGGTTCGCAACATTTTTGTTGCTTGCAGTAGAAGATTCTCTTTCGCGGTCGCTTTTTTATAAAAATTAACTCTTGTTTTTCATTCAGAACTTGATGTGAGGACGTGGTAGATTGCAAGTCCTCTTCAATATTTTACTTTGGAATTTGGTTTTCTGTTTAACCACCGCTCAAATTTTTTTCAGAAGTATTACCAGTTTCTTCAAGCTGTTCTTCTGTTTCAAAAGTATTGGCGATTTCTTCAAGTTGTTCCTCAGTTTCGATACTTGCGATTTGTTCGGTAGGCAAAAAAGACGCCTCTTTTAGCTTTAATGCCAAACATGGCTTCATAAGGACTTTGGCGTATTCCTTCGTCGTATGTAGTGTTCTTGGCAAATTGACCCCCAAAGGGTAAACCTTCTGACCATTTATTTGTATTGTTATCGTTCATCCATGCAGTTAGCATATTCTGTATATCCTGATTGGCCCTTTCAACTGAGCCTCGTGTTTGACTGTGACAAGGCTTTCCATGAACTATCTTAACATCTTTCCACATAGCACATATTTCGGATGGGACTTGATTACTGAATTCGCTACGATTATCTGATTGCAATATTGCTGGAGCACCAAATGTTACAAATATTGGAAGAACGTGATACGCTACTTCTTCAGCCCTCTTAGTTTTCAAAGGTCGTAGCTGGACAAACTTAGTTAAATCATGATTTACTCTCATGATCTTTTTGCTTTTGAACACATTTTGATTACGTGTATATATTCTTACAAATATTTACATTGAAATATGAATCATTATATAATTTTTTTTATAATATCAATGATATTCTCTGCTATGTAAGTTTTCTTTGTACTTCCTAACGATGCCACTGCTAGAGGTATTACTTTCAGAGATCGCTGGTGGCGTATGGCCCCGCCAAAAGCTACTTAAGTGTTTAGAGTCATAACTTCTGAAATTTGACAACTTTACTCATCTCATATAATTACGTAGTAATCCACAAGACATTTGCTAAACTTTGGAGGAGTGAGTGAATATAATTTACTCAGAATTCAGAGAAGATTTGTATTACTATGCATATTAGGTTTGTCTACAAGATAATATAATAAATTTATGGTAGCAAGTTTGCACAACGTAGTGCTTAGGTTTCTAATTAATAAAGCTATTATCATTTATTGTAACAGGATTATTTTTTTTTGACAAATTATTATGATGTATATATTTTTAAATCTAATATTGAAATATTGAGGTGATCCTAGAGTGATTCAGTTTGCCATAATACAATTCTATAGTTTCACGGTTTAGTAATAAGTATATCCCTTGTAGAACTCGATACGTTGTGCAATAACTCTGATACTTTTAACTACACTGTCACAACAAATATTGTTATTGTAAGTAAACATATTTACATTATTTTATCACTACATAAACGATAGTACAAAAGCACATCAGTCTTTTAATATAAGGCCAACATATATAAAAGAATTGATAAAATAAATAACCAATTAATAGAAATAACTAATAATTATAACTAACTCATTAACAAAACGAAATTAACTTCGTCAGATTAAAAAAAGAACAAAAATTCAATCCCATAATTCCTACTGAAAGAACTAACACATTTTTCTTTGTAACTTCCACTCAAGATGCGATCATTTATAAAACTGTTGTCATACGTTTTAATTTAGAATAATAACTAAAGTAAATAATTCAATAACTCAAATGCTCAGAATTGAAGTAACAACAATTTCATCTTTAAGCTTATCATACAAGAATAATCTGAACATTTTAAAAATAATAATTAAAAGATCTGATAATCAATTTATCAGAAATTCATGTGAAATGATCCATGAAGCTTAGTTAATTTCTATTTAAAATATGATAAAGAATTTAAGAATAAAGATTTTTAGTAAAATATAACAAAGAATAATAAATTTAAGATAATAAATGATATATTTCATTAGTTTTCTTTTAAGAAAGTAAAGTGTTTAGATTTCAATTTGAATCTCTCAAGAAATAATGGTAAATAGAGGGAAAAAGTTGAAAAAATATTAGGAAAAAGCTATAATAATTATGAAAAAACATTTATCAATTTCATCAAATATTTCATTCATAAAACTTTTGAGATTGATAAATTTGAAAAGAAAATAAGGAAAAAAAAATATGCTCGCTCACATCTCATTAGATATCGATATTCTGAGGTGTAATGGAAATTCGATCGATTTTAATATTAAGCTTTTCGTGAAGTTAAGAAATATGTTTCGTCAAATATTTTGATTTTATGTACACAGTTTTGTCCATTTACTAGCTCGTTTATTTTTAAAGTATAATTGAATACTTATCTTTCTTTTAAGTTCAAGCAAATAAGTTATTAATGCTATGAACTAATTAATATATTTTAATTATTATATTATATTCAAATTTAGTTTAATATCAACATGTAATATAATTAACGTGATGCTTTTTTATTAATTTTAACATTTTTTATTAAACTAAATAATTTTTTAATTTTTATTTTTAAAACTAAGCATAAATGCTTTTTTAAAAAAAATTATAATATTTCGCCACCACACATTTATATTGTAGACTACTTACAGTTTTCATGTAAGTAAAAAGGCATTTTTTTAAATGTAATTATACTCAAATAGTTATTTCGCAAAAGTAACTTGAAAATATGGTTATATCTATTCAATTGAAATTTTTAACTACATTCATAGCAATATAAATAGAAGTTTTACAGTCACATTGAATTTTTAAAAATAACGAATGTTTCAAAGATTAATTTGATTTTTCCACTATCATCAAATTAAGTCATGCACATTTAAATACCTGAGTGCTTTATCGTTTCTGTGGGTAAATATAAGAATCATTTAATTTACCTATGATGTTATTAAAAAATGCTATATTTGTCAATTCAGAATAATCAAACATACACATTCCTTTGTTTGTTCTTCGTAATCAAAGGGAATTTATTTTATGATTGGGTTTTAAAATTATTTTTACGGATGGATGAGTTTATAATATAATTTCCTTATTAGTCTGCGTTTGTTGGAAGTTAGCATGGCTCTGCTTGATAATATTGCAGAATTAACTGCAATTTAAAATAAATATTATTCGCGTGCATATGAATTTATCTATAATGAAATTCCTTATTTTATGAATAACAGACTTTGGGTATTTGCACAGCTCTTTTGAAAGCATTAAAGATCTTGCATTACAATTTACATTCAAATAGTTATATATTGGTTGGATGCAAGTTAAATTTAATAGTTTTAAGGTATTAAAAGTTATAAAAATAACATCTCGTATATTGTTATTGTTAACTTATACGGCTTATAAATATTTATAAAGGTAATGAACTTTCTATACTGATTCCCTTATTGGAACATCATTAAAATAATATTTTCGATGCACAGTTACATAGCTCAGGCAATAATATAGTTTATTTGATCAGTAATCACAGTTCCCTACTATTTTTAGGCATGATTCTTAGAATTTTTTAGAGATTAAAAACATGAAATAAAATTTTGAAATTTTATACTACATAACAACGACTTATTTTGTAAATTCAATTTAAGTAATAGACTAAAGAAAATAAGATTTCCAAATAGAAAAATATTTCCTCATAATATAATTTTACCATTTATTAATAATGCGTTTCTGTTTTTTTTATTACAACCAAAAATCAAACATTTTAAAGACCTTCAAAGGCTCTATATTTGTTCCTTTTAGCAGATGGCGTTAATAAAAAATATTGTTTAGGGGGTTTATTGTTCCCCGATCTGCAGATGTTCAGTCATCAGCGAAAAATTCTTCTCATATTAAGCTCTTATGCGATTTCTAGGAAATGTAGGAATAGAAAAAAATATCAATACAGAGAATGCTGAATCGGATAGGATTAACCAGTCATTGAATGTTTTTTCGGGGCAAGAATTAATGGTCCTGATATATATTATAAAGAAGTCACCAACATGGCCCTATTTATGATGTATCAGTTAATAAAAAACAATGTTAGTATTTTTTAGCATATAAGACACGGGGATATATCATCATTTGTGTTTCTGTGTTTTTTTTGTTGACATAATAAATCATAGATGCCACAATAATTTGATATATTGTGTATTTAGCATATCTTTGGGGAGGAGTCCGAGATCTACAATAAAGAAGTAACTAAAATAGTTAAAAACTCTACCATTTGAGAAGGTTAAAGGATCAGCAGCTATATTAAAATCAATGACATTATTTGCAATTTATTTTTTTAAATAAATTTAAATTAAGGAAACAAATCAGCTGATGACCTGATATGAGTTGTCGCAAAGAGGTTGCAAGCAAATGTTTTGATTTTCCATGAGACGGTTCAAATCCATCGTGGTTAAGCAAGAAAAAAACACAAGTAAAATAATTGTCCCAGATTATAACTTTGCATAAATGTTCCCTAAAAAAATGGCGGGAAACTTGATGCATATAGTTGTTTATATATGTGTTTAAATTATATAACTTCCAATTAAAATGTAAATTTTTATAAAGTATAAATATCATTCTCAAAAGTAACTACTAAATGATATTAATATTAGAGTTAAATTTATATGAGTAGCACTTCCGCTTTTATGTTTTAAAGTAGTTAACGAACGTAATTAAAAATCCTTATAATTATTTCACTTTAATTGTTCTTTTTTTGCTTTTTTTATTTTAAAAGATTAAATTTGATGTAAAAATAACTCACTTTCAATTAAGTATACTGTTTTTAATTACCTATTTATCGTTTTCTGAGAGGACAAAATACAAATTTGAAATATAAATTCTCAAGAACATTGATTGTTTAAGCATTTCTCAAGTATTATACAAGACTTTTAAATACATGTGAAGAAGTTATTTATATATACATGACTTTTTGCTTAAAATTTTTTTCCCGAGAGTAATTGAGTATTTTTATTATTTTAGAAATCTAAATGAAACAAATTTTATTTTTTAAGACAAAGAAAATAATTATACAGAGAAATTTACACATTTAACATAAAAGCTGCAAATTCTTATATATTTCTATATATAGTAATAAAAGATATGCAAAGCGTGAGTGTTTATTAACATTGCGCAGTAAGACCACACAAACAGATCTGGCAACAGACTTAGTAAATTTGAACCATAGTCAAATGACAAGACACCTGATTTGGCATCACCCTCTTCGAACTTCCACACCAAGCTTTATAAGAGGAGTTTCAGCCTCGAAAGACTTAACGTGAATCAGCCTCGGGAGTTGAAGCACATAAAGAATAATTTTATTGCAAACTTTTGTTAATTATAACAGAATTTATAGTAGAGAAATATGGTTAAAATTATTAAGATTTGATTTTTATTAAAGTTGCACTTCACAGCAGCATAAGGGTCATTGGTGAGGGGCCATGTAATTTTAAACTTTGGTCAAGTGTGGGACTAAGAAAATAATTATTCAAATTAAAAAGGGATGAACAGCTGATTTAGAAAGAAATATATAGCTTATTTAAAATGGTCTTTGTGTACTTAAGTGGGTTATTTATATTAATATGAGTCAAGACTTTTGGCTTGAATAAAAATTTCTCGTAGACACATAATTTAAACTTCATCATATATTAATTTATTATTATAAGTTTACATTATATACTATTACTGGTAAGTAATTTATATATATATATACATATATATATATATATAGGGTAAATTCTATAGATATTAATAAATGTGTGTCTACCAAGTAAACTGTAGTTTTTAAAGGATTTTAACACATTAGCACAGAAGAGGCTGTAAAAAAATTAAATGTTTCATACACCTGAATATTGAAATTCTACTTTTCAGCACCAATATGTTAATCATGTAAAATTTTTTTTTAATTTTTGCTTAATATTACCTTTTAGCAAAATGAAAATATCATAAGAGCAAAATGATTTCCATTAAAAAGAGAACAAAAAATAATATGCATATAATTATATATTCTGTTGCAATAAAAATAATAATTTTTCCGAATTTACATAAATATGATTTTGATTACACCTTGAATTTTTTACTTGACTTATTATAACTTAATGTATTCATATGTACTTAAAATACAGTAGTATATTTTACGTGCTAAATTGTAAATAGCCTGTATTACAAGGGGTGATCAAATGAAAAGGTACGAAACGACATAAAAATGAAACAGTTAAATATTTGCATATTCCGCCAAGGGAGAATGTAGAGAGACATCTCGGGATGCCATTGGAGACTCTGACTGGGATCGGATCAAGCGCGGGTGCCCGCATGCGCAGGAGAGAGCAAATGCTCTTATAAAAAGCGGCGTCCAAATGATGCGAGCACAGAATTACTCGATCACAGAAAAAGCATTAACTCCGATGTGTACTGTGAGACACTCCGACGCCTACGCAGGTCCATCAAGAACAAAAGACCGGGGCTGCTCACGGAGGGTGTGGTTCTGCTCCATGATAACGCGCGTCCACACGTCTCCAGAGTCACACAAAGGGAACTGGACAAGTTCCAATTGGAGACGTTGGACCATCCGTCCTACAGTCCGGACATGTCACCCTGCGATTTCCATGTGTTAGGTCCACTGAAGAAACACCTGAAAGGAAAGCGCTTCAACTCGGACGACGTACTCAAGGACACTGTGAAGGACTGGGTCACGTCACAGCCACAGGAATTCCGGGAACAAGGAATCCTGCGGCTTGTTCATCAGTGGGATCGTTGTGCTCAGGCCTATGGTGTATATTTTGAATAAAGTCTATATTTGTACCCACCGTGTAGTTTCGTACCTTTTCATTTGATCACCCCTTGTATAATTGAAAGTCATTCTCTAAAAGGCCATTCACTTGTAAAAAAATTAATTCTCCCTAAAAACTCAGAAAACTGTAAACATCTTCCAATGCTATTTTTTTACATTACATATTGTTAATGTCATAGATTTCAACATGTTATACATCTAATTCAAATAGTGATTTTCTTTTCTTTTATCGAAGCACAAAATTACTTCAACTTTGTAATAGTATAATTTTTTCTTCGAGAATTTTTGAAACATAGATTATTAACAAAATTTTCCTTCTGAACTATTGATTACATTTCTGCTAAACTTATGTAAATAACTTATAATCCTTTTTTTTTGTCGTACTTTACTATGCGTTTCATTTAAAGTTTGATCCACCCCCCCCCCTTTAAATCTAATTGCTCTATTTGTTAAAAATGTTACATTAAAAATAAAGTAATTATAACTATTTATGCTGTCTACTGAAAAAAGAATGTATGAAGGAAATTGATAAGTTTCTAGATAGTGGCATTGCTTGTCTGCTTATTAGTTACTTGGTACGTTAATTGATTTTATGGCATTATTACTTGACTAAATAACCTTTAAGGTGACAGACTGCACTCAAATAGAAAAGGGGTTTGGAAAAAGTTTATAAATAATTTTTATATTTAGTGTCAGTTGAAATAGAATATACATATAATAAGATTATTATTTCAAAAAAAATTTGAATGAAATTTTTTGGAAGAAAAGGAAGAAAGAATGGCCTTTTTTCAATACAGTATCATTTTATGAAAAAAAATGATCCTTTAATAATAATATAGAAGTTCAAGTATAATTAGCTAAATATTAATGTTATAGGTGCCTTTTTAAGAGAGCAGACCCCGAGCTAAGATTTTTGAAAAAAGTACATTACTTTCAGAGTTACGATCAGTTAAAATAATAACCGGTGTTTTATGTTAAAATTTCTAATACTTTAAAATATGAATACATCTACTCCTAAATTATGTATTTCAAGAATCCTAGTTCACGGAGGTTCTGCACAGAACCTTTGGTTATATATAAGCAAAATATTATTATAGAATCATTTTATACAAAAGGAGAATGTTTTGGAAAACATGAAATTTTGTCTTCATTTTTGCTTAAAAACTGAATTTAAATATTTTTTTAATAATAATTTTAAAACAATTTTTTTATGTATATACTGTAATTCAAGTAAAAATAAACATAAAAAAATATTCATTTATACGCATTTGCGGAACCACGGTTCCGAATGTTGTAATAGCTGACTCCGAATGACTTAGATTGTTGACAACGATTTTAATCGAAATCGTTTAATCGAGATTTTAATTAAAATTTTAGTAAAAATAAGTAAATGAAAATAATGGAATGTTTTGATTTCAGTAACATAAATATTTTGAAGTATTAATTTAAATAGGTCTACATGAAATCATTTTACTACACCTCATTGAATCGTTGTAATTTTAAAATTTCACAATCATTTACAGTTGTGTAAATATGAGCCACAATCACCATTTATATACTCTTCCGCATAAAACTGATTATTTATAGAGTAATAGTCATTGACATTGTTCCAAAAGGGGGGGGGGTAAATTAATTTCTAATCTCACATTTCCTCACTAGCTCCACCGATAAGAGAATTCAAAAGCGACTAAAATGGTAGAGATCATTATCACTTCAGTGAGGCTGGGATGTGAATGAAGTCCTTCAACTTCAATTGGCACTAGAAAATTATTATGAATCCATTGTTATAAATTATTTACCTGAATTTAAATGGATTTTGATTCACAAAATGATTTTATGGGCAGGTTATTAAATGGCTTTCTCACACTTTATGAATTATAATGAAATCGGAAAAAGGAAAATTAATTATATCTGAGTTTGAATAGCGTATAAAAAAACTAAAAAAATTAATTCAGATTTTCTCATGGTTAATGAATTGATTATTTCACTGATAAATTTAAGCGGAGTATTGCCTCACTGTTTTTTATGAATCTGAATTTTAATAAGAAGTTGTAAAAATATAAATCAAACTATATATATATATATATATAAGATAGTTGACCTAAAAATTTACTGAATATTATATGTAAAGAATTAAAGGATATTATTTATTGTTTTGTGTAATTGCTACTCAATTTGTGCATAATAAATATAGAATTATAAGCTTTACTATTAATAAAACAATCATTTTGCACCTATTCGCAAACTCGTGCAATGTACAATTTTTTTTCCCCACACAAATATTTCACAAACAAGCATAAGTTAGCACTTCTTATGTATAGCGAATTTTTAATTACCAAACAAATTAATTTCTATTTAAGCTAGGCTGCTTTAATAAAAGTTGTTAGATAATGCGTGAGTATAAATATGAAAACATTCCTTAAAGTCAGTTTTGAAAGAGGAAATAAACATCTTTGTTTGTATAAACCAATAAAAATATTTCAGGGTAATAACACATTGTTCACATTAAATTTTCATTCCTTAAAACTTGAATTCGACGGATTTTGGTCATGCTTTTGAACATGTTTTAGCTTCGGTACATTTCAGAAATAAAGGGATACGAAAGAAAAATTAGATACTGGAAAAAAAAGAAAGCAGAGATAAATAATTTAATGTGTAGATTGTAACAAATCTAAGAGTTTCGTGAATACCAGAATTTGTTACATATAAATCAATTAAAAGTGAAAAAGAAAGAATTGTATTAAAAATTAAAAGAATTATTTTTACTTCTTTTCAAAACATATTAAAAGTAAAATGGCAACACAGTTTTGAAAGTTAAAAAGAATCATGTTTCATTATATTAGCAAACACTACTTCAAAATGAATATTTTTGATATAATTCTTCATGGTGAACTAACGTAGGCAAAGCTTGGAAGCGAAATTTTATGTCGAGGAGACATAGTAAGAAAGCAGTTTCTTTAAAACATATATTTTTATTCTTTAAATAAGCCAAGTGAATCTGCTCGCCACTGGAGCAATTAAAACATTAAGTTAAAAAATATAATCATCAAAAATAATATAACCAGACTTTGGTTAACTGATTCGAACCACTCCTTCAACTTTCTAACTTCTAATAAAATCGAAACATCTTAAAAAATACTAAGCAACAACCAGTTGCACATATCTAATAGGCCTTCAGTCGAAGAGCCCAATCATTTCGTCTGAAACCGACGATCATCTCTTGACCAACCTCGGTCTCCTTAAATGCACGTGCTAAGTTAGTTTAATCTAAATTGCAGCTGTTGCCAACTACAAAACTTAAACTCCCAAAAATGTCGGGTTCGAATCAGTTTATCCACCCGAGATCATGGCGCGTAGTGGTTGGAAAAACTCATGGACACTACAAAAAATTCGGATCCCAAAATGAAATTTTTTTCAAATGTCTAACAATTTTGTTAATGATAAAACTAATTTTTTTTCTAGTACCAAATAATTAATACCCCTCTCATACTAGTAGTTACGCATGGACAATGTGTGAAATTTGCAGAAATGTATTAAAATTCTAGAATTAACATATTTTACCTTAAACGTATTAAAAATTTTAGTTTTTAAACTAAAATTTCAGACTTAGTGAGTTTTTATAAAGTAAGAATATTTTATTTATTTATGAATGATTTGTAACTTGTGAGCTAATTAGCCATAATAATTAATCCGTTAAAGGAAATAAAATGCACAGTTTTCTGCCAATATGATTTTTACATTTGTTTGTTATCGAAACAAAAAACTATGAAAACAAAATTGCTGAAGATAAATTTACTTAATTTAATACAAATATTTGGCAATTACTAATTAATATTCCTCTCAAATTATATTTTTTTACTCTTCATAAATAAACATGGAAAAAATAAGTATTAACAACACATATTTTTAAAAATATATCTTGATTCAACAACAAATTTATATTAAAAAAAATTAAACATGAAGTAATTAAGCAAAAGTACAAGTAAACAAATCTCTTTGCTAAATCATAATTTTTTAATATAGCTTCCTTCCCTCCCCCCTAAAAAAAAAACTTTTTTTGTGGGAAGATATCCATCACTCTAAAAAGCCGACTCTGTCTATTTTTTTCTCTTTAAATAAGTTGTTCTTTCTTTAAAATATTCATACAGATTCGATTATTTATCATGCTTATAAAACATGTCTCTTTTGAAGCAGTTAGGACATAAATTTTGAAACGTTCCAACCTGTATAGATTTTTAATCAGATACGAAAACCAGTTTTACATATGTTATGTGTTTTATAGTTATAAATATAATGTATTATTCCTAATCTATTATAAGTTATCAATACCAGCTGTCTTATTCAATAATTTGTTTTTTTTAATAATGTGAAAAAAAGTTTATGAAACTTTTGTTATTGCATTCGTTTTGTTATGTTTTCCATTCTTTTCTTTAGACGTTAAACAAGAGTAATAATATAATCGTATTATTATTTACCACCATTACTTGTCCACTTCGCTTTGTATTCTATGATAAATATTGACTACAGGTTTTCCAAGTTATTAATATCTTAGCCATAGGTTTATGCGTTCGGTTGTATTTAAAACATATTTATAGATCCCACCTGTTGATTTAAAACAACAGGACATGAATTTATAAAAAAGCATATGTCAAAAATACCTTCCTGTGTGAAAACTATATTTATAGTGGATCTCTATTTAATGAAAGAAACATGCGTGCCAGATTTCAAGTCTGCATGCTTAATAGCTCAAAATCTGAATTTCTTTTATCTGTAATGCTCTCTCCTCTCCTTTGAAGACTATTTTTGTGTGAAAAACCCGTTCTTTAATGTTATCAAATCAAATGATGTCGCTCAATGGTGCAATTGTTTTCAAAACAAGGTCGGAAATAGTTTTCCATTATTGGCTGCATATCACGGTATTTGGCGCTTTCATAGGCACAAAAACAATGTTTTCCTTATAAAAGGGTTTTAGAAGAAAAACTTGATTGTTTTGTTTTGAAAAACTTTTTTTGGGCATAAATATACTTATGAGTTTTTGAAGCATCAGTGAAGCAAAATTCTGGAACTCTACAATTAATGGTGTGGATTTTATAAGTCCCAAAAAAATATACAAACATTCAAATTGATACATAAAATAGTTAAACTTGAGTTTATTATTTCTCATTACAGTTTAAATGTATTTTTTTAATTTCTAAAGGGTTGCCGGT
>BMAO01018075.1:0-31194 GCA_019973975.1 Trichonephila clavata | reverse complement strand
AAAACCAGAATCATATTAAAGTATTCTTGCAGTTTAAATTATATCATTTATGATTCATTTAAGTTCTGCAATGAAATAAATCCAAGTAATTTAACCCTTTATCTACCACATTATGATTTAGTGCAAGTTTCTTCGTGCAATACTTTTTTTTAGAACTACTGCATTGTAAATAAAGGGATATGAATAAAAAATACCCTACTTTGGGAAATTTAATAAGTTAGAGCTAATTAATTTAATCGGTACATTAAAGTACTGTCAGTACACAAAGGTATAATATATTCACATAATACTAAAAGACCGAAAGGTTTTTTTAACGGAGTTTTAAATCTTAAAAATGCTAAATAAACAGAAAACACTAGTATTTTACAGCATTTTTTTTTATTTTTAAAATTTATTAAATTTTTTATAATTGATTTATTTTTTTTACACATAAATGCACGTTTCACATTTAAAATTAATTTGAGGATATTCAAAGAAGCAGTTTTTATTTTCATTAAAACACAAAAATTCGTTACACATTGTGCATTTTGTGTGAGGTTTCAATTGTATGTTTTTAAAGCACTACATTCTTAGGTAGGAAACACTGTATTGTCTAAATATAAATTGCTGCACCTTGAATCTTGTCAGTCTCTTGATCTTCATATTAAGAATCTAATGAAAATTCCAGCAGATCATTTGCCGAGACTTCATCTGAAGAATATTGTGTTAGCGCATCATTGATTTCAGATGGTAGGTTCTGTAATAAATCACAACCCCCTTGAAGACTGAGCGTCTCTTTTCTACACACTCTAAGAAAAGAATAATAATAATAATAATAGCACTTGAAAACCTCTTATTAAAGTTAAATATTAGTTACAAATAAAAAAATTAAAATGTTACTAATTTTTGAATCAATTATAGATATTTCATTTTATTGTGTGGTAAAATATAAACTCATATTCAAAGTTCGAATTTTTTTGAAAACGTTAAAATAAAAGAATAAAAAAGCAATACTAATTAATTAATTAAATGCTAAAAAAGATATAGCTCTATTGCACTATACTGATGGAGCTAAATTACAAAAAAATAACAATAAGCTACACGGACGACAAAAAACAAAAAAAAACTAAGTACTTGCTCTAACACCCAGTGTACTGTCGGTACATAAGGACCATAAAGTTATTCAACCGTAAAATTAATTATAATAATATTAAAATGTTTTGAGTAAAGTATAGATATTTCATTTAATTGTAATGCAAAAAAATAATAAATAAACCCAGGTTCTAAGTTAATTTTTTTTTAAAACATTCAAATTAAATAATAAAAAAGTTAAACAAAAAATTTAAGCTAAAAGGAAATACCAAAAAAAAAAAACGAGTCTTACAGTAGTCGCATATGATGTGTAACATTTGACTTGTTATCATGGTAAATACGCAATAGTGACTTTAATCCTGAAAGAAATGAATCGGTTATGACTGGAAATAATTTTCGATCGAATAATTATATCTTCAACGAAAATTTTATTTAATTAACACAAGGAGTAATACAATTTTTTTATCAAAAATAATTATTATTGTTCAATTTGGGGAAGAGCGGAGACAATATATTTATGAAAACTAAAGTATGACACATATACTTGCGATTTCAAAGTATTTAAAAATAGTTGAAAAACGGCGTCAATACCACTGTTAGTTGTCGAAACATTTCGATTAGTGTTCATTTCGAGCTTCATTCATCTTTCAGAAAAGCTATGAGCGGATCAGCTTCTGGCAAACTGAAGTTAACGCTAAAATCACCACTCAAAATCATGGGAAGCGAGTGTCGGTTTTTTTAAAAAAGAGCAGAACCACCTTCGGTAAACGGTAAACGTACAAAAATGCCGGAAATCTTTATTTTTTTAACTGTTTAATTCGGAGAAATGTATGCGACCACCAAAATGACAAGACTTGCTGGTATGTGCGGTAGGCGGGCGTCTTAATTGCTACTACAGTTGGACCCCCAGACGAGGCTAGCGAAGAGACACCCAAAGCGCTGAATTGGTCAAATCAAACAGAGCACGCTTCCCCGACTTCCTGTTACGCATTTCCGTCTTTTTTCACGAAATCACTCCAACAAATATCCAGCAACCGAGAGTAAAGATGTTACACATCAAAAAACATAACTCTATTGCACTATAGTGATGATGCTACAAACTCAACAAGAAACAACAATAAGCTACAAGGACATGGAAAAACTGAGTTCTTGCTCTAACATCCAGTGTAATGTTGGTACTTAAAGTTATTCAACTGTCAAATTAATTATATACACTGTGTACTAAAAATAATAGACTTCTACGGTTTTAACTATCATAGAAAAAAATAAGACACTTATCGTTTGACATTGAATATTTTTCGGAACAAAAATGACAATCTTCGCAATGCAATCAAAATGCAGCTGAAAACGCTGTTTCTGTTTTAAAACTATTCGCCATCTTCGCCAAAGTTCTCATCCTTGAACCTATGATACCATGTATCCTGGAAGAGTGGAAATAAAACTGTGTTCTTGCTAAATATTGTCAGGATTTTCGTAAAAATAGTTATTCTATGTAATTGGAAAGTGAGTGGTAAGTTTAAATAGTATTCATTTAAACTTACACATTCATCAAAGTTTAAAAATATATTTCTTATTTCTATATATTTCATTTACTTTTCGAAAACTCTTTTATATTTTTAACTACAGGCAATTATTACTGTGGAGTTTTTTCCTTATAAATACTGTACCAACAGTCAATTATTTGATGTCCCACACCAAAAAAGATATTTAGTTTATTTCAGCAGATATTTTAAAATCAATGCATTTTAGGATCGTTTTCTTTTTTCCATTTATATTATAACCTAATGAACAGAGCTACATACGTCAAATTATCTTCTTTCCTCAATTGCTTAATATGTTGAAATTTTTTGTACTTATTTGTTTTCGTCAATCATTCTAAGGATCCCTAATTGGTAAAGAATTTACCTTTCGCTAAAAATCATAATGAGGATTTTTAATTTTTAAGAGCTCATAAAAATTGGCATGTAATCTAAACACAAGCATATTAAAATGAGTATTATATCAATGCTTCTATATATTAATCTCCCATAAAATAGTTTATTTACTTTTTTGAAACATGTATAATTACAAAGCAGCAAATTCTGGTTAACAACGGAGTTATAACTGAAGTAAAATTATTCAAATCATAATTTATATGACTAAATAATGCATTTGGTAATATAAAGTTCTTGTAAAAATTTAAAATATTAAAATTTGGTTTTGTGTTTCTGTATCATGAAAGGTCTGAATTAAAAGGAATAATCTAGGTTCTATACTAATGAGGAATTTCATTTAGTTCTCGTTAAGGACATCTAAGTAACTAAACGTATTTAACAAATTTTTAAAAATAACTAGAAATCTATGAAGCCAGTAAGTACTCTAGAGGACGGGAACAACACGAATATTGGCCAGAATGTAGAAACATGTCAAATTAATCACTTACAATAAGCATACATATTAGACAGAAACTTTAAATAATTTGTACAGAGAACTTAGGCAAATCGGATGAATTTGAACAAAGCATCCAATATATTGGGCACGTTGTCCCAATTAGCATTTTATAAGGCTGATGGTTTGGATGATTTGTCATTTCTACTCTTGTCCACATGAACTTGGTACAACAAGCTAAATTTTAGCTTTCAAATAAAGTAATGAAATGGGGCTTAACGAACTTTACTAATGGCGACAGAATAGCAGGGATCTAAAAGGATCAGGTTGAAAAGATAACATTAGTTTATACTGAGGAATATTTTCAAAAATGATATTATATCATGAATCGTTCAAATGTAATTCAATTATTAGCTGAATTATACCGCTACTTTAAGGGTTTTTATTTCTAAGAACCATGAATCATTGAATCAATAATTTAATGATCAATTACTGTGATATATTAATCTTCGGCTGAAAAATTTTAAATTCCGCATGAAATATCCAACAGAGCCATAATTTGGTAACAAATATAGGACTAAGTTTACGATGTTCACGTGATAACTGTAATAGCGTGTTTTTCATTCATCAAAAATGTTTTCAAAATAAAAAAGTTTTCTTATATAACATGGGGTTTTTTAACAAAATGTATTTGTTTATTGAAACGCGTTATTATTGTTAACTAATACGTACTTTTTAAAAATGTTTTTGTAAAGATAAAAATTTGGTAACAGTGAGACAGTAAAGCTGATTAGTTGGAAGTACGTAATTGCATGCATCATGTAACTATGACGTCATATGAATTTATGAACTGATTGGCTAGAAACATGTGATTGCATTTGTCATATGATGTCACAATCACATAATAAATGCAAACAAATAGCCCATTGATATTTAAAATTGTTTTTTTTAAAGAAATTATTTTGAAATAATTTTTCTTTGAATAAATAAGTTTAAGTATATATATACATAGTATAATAAAATAAGATAAAATAATATGTGGGAAACTTGTATTACCTACAAGGCCAGAAAAGAAAGAAGGGCTTAATTTTTCAACATTGCTTCGTTTTTTCTATTATTTCTATTATGTCGAAAATTTCTGCTGTACGGGGTAGGTGGTACCCTAAAGCAGCTTAACCCTAAAACAGTGGCCTAATTCAGAGAGAACTTTAGAAATCATAATAGGTCTCCATTTTAGTCCAAAGAATCATTCTATATCTTCAATTGTTACGTCTCTTGGAATCTCATTTCTTTCTGTTTTGGTCTTGTAGTCAATACACTTAATATTTTATTTTATTTTACTATATATTTATATCTATATATCGATACATATATTATATTATATTATATTATATATGTTATCGGTTATTAAATGTTATAACAGAAAATGTGTAGACGTTTCGGAAAAAAAATTAAGATTAGTGATAATTTATATCTTTAGACTTTTTTTAATATATGTAATTTATTATTTTATGTAAATATATTATTCATCAAATAATCCAACATAGTACAATTAAACATTTTTAAGATGAGTACTTTAAAATTGTATAAAATATGTATATATTTATATTAAAATACTGCATTACCCTTACAAATAGAGATTCATAGTTAGGCGAAATTTAAAAAAAATCGATACGCAAAATTAAGAGCAATTGTGAACTGTTTTACAATAACTATCAGAGTTTTGAGATAAAATTGCTTTTTATTTTTGCATCTTTTTTTTCTTTATATTTTTTTTTCTTTCTTTACTTTCATTTCCAGAACTCCATGCCAAAAACACAAAACAGAATTCATACATATTCCGAGAAGAAAACCAAAAATTTATTTTCTTCCTAATCTGTTTGGTGCAACTTTAAATTCAAAAAAAAAAAATTATATTTACGAATTTTCAAATTTACACCGATATTTTCAATATGCGCACAGATTTGATAGAAAACTAAAACCTCCGTTCGGTGTCAAAAGACGTTTTTCGTAAAGCACATAAAAAGAGAAATTTATTTACGAGCTTTGATGTCATTTTTTTATTATTTATTCGACTTGAATGAAATTGGGGAAGCTATCTCTGTATAGAAGTGTTTTACGAAAAAGAACTAAGGCAAAGAATTTTTTCCAAAATGTTTGAGCTTAAACATAATAAATTGAAAATAGATAAGGAATCCAGATTTATTTCATGTTTTTCGATGTGAAAGTGACGAGTGAATGAAATAGTGGTTCATAAGAAGTTTGCTGTGTTTTCGAAAAAAATATAGAAAAGCGAAATACAACATTTTGTACAAAGAACTAAGAAAAATTTATTCATAATATTTTGAATAGATAGAATATTTTAAAGATTTCAAAGACATCTCTCTTTTTCTAATATAGGAATTTTTCCTATGACTAACAAGAAAATTCTTTCCACCCTTCATAGATTTGAGTTTTTTAATCATTTTCGTGACATTATTTCTTTACTTTATTCGAAAAGAAATTTTTTCCATGGTCACAGACTTGAACCCATTTATATTAGTCGTGTGTCATTTTAACTAAATTAAGACTTGTATCAAAAATACTTTTATTTACACCCTACGTTGTCCCCATTCTTTTCCCTAATTTTTTAAAAAAGGTACGTCAACGTCATTTGTAATAAGAAAAAACATCATCTTTCAAATGGGTTGCATTTTGGTAGATTAGCCTTCACAGACAAGGCAAATTCCTAAGTGTGCGAGTAATTTTGTTAGTGGTACCATCTAGTGGCGGCTCCCACAACCAAATTTTTGATTCTTGATTTTATTTAAGGTATCCGACTGGTTGCGACAACTTTTTTTTTTAAAAAAAAAGGAGCTATTGGGATTTTTGTTATTTTTAGATTCGTTTAGTGCATTTTAAGAAAAATGTGCTAAAATTAAGAAGAGGAAAATAAATTATTATTACTAAAATGGGGGGGGGATGACAAAAAATAGCATAAACGCGGCCCATTCTGCACCAAAGGTTTTATGAACAAGTTTTCCATTTTTTCAATCTTAAGTGTTGCTATATTATTCAATTTTGAAATGACCTTCAGGATAAGGGATATTTTCTTTTTTACAAAAACTAGAGCCCTTTATCTCGGTTACTATATGGAAATGCTTAAGAAGGCAGTGATTATATTCACATAAGAAAAATTTTGAAAATTTTGTAATAAAACAGTGATTGATAAATCTGAAGGTTAAAACAATTCTACTATTATACAGAACTTGCAGAAAAAATTTCACTGTTAATTATGTTCAAAACCTTTTTAGCAATCGCTGACTCCGTTTAATTATTTTCAAAAAATCACATTTGGAGTAAAACGCGTTTTAAAGTATGACATCTTGCTTAAAGTAATTGCATCTGCTTTTACTAAAACACATGTAGTTTTTGTTCTAGTAAACGGAAACTGATAAACTTGGTATTTTTATAAAGCTAATAGAATGACCCATAAAATAAAGTCATAAAAAAATTTGTCAATTTTTGGCAAAATTCACAGTTTTAGGGTAGTCAGATACCTTAACTCAAGCTCTCATTGGATGCTAAGTATTGAAAACATTTAATTTTGACGTCAGAATCAGAGATAAATTGAAACAAGTGATATTTTACAAGCCTCCGAATCATGTGAAATGGGGGCATACGTTTTTCGAATCCAGTAAATCTACTCTTGTCGGAATCGTATCTTCAACCTTATGATAACGAGGCAGGCAATCTACCTCTAAGTCTTCAAGCCGACTTAAAGAAAAATATTAAAAGTATGTGCCAACATGTGGTTGGAAATCAGTGTATAAACTTATTTTACATATTTTATAATTAAAAGACAATAGAAATACTGGGTTTTAATAACACACCTTAAAATATGCATAGATTTCTTCAAACGCTTGGTACAAATATTGTTTTAAGTTTATTTAATACTAATACGTGTACTTTAATGTAAGTTATTCTTGTTAACGTTTGGTTTTTTTTATCATCACAGTTTTTAATAATCAATTTCGAATTTACAATAGCGCTTCAAAAAGTTTTAAGAAGCCCTTTATTATTTTGTAATCAAATAATTGGTGTAATCACATCATGTGCGGTTTTAAAAAAAGGCAGAAACACCATGAACCGTTTGAATTGTACATGCAATAATATTTGACTTTTTGATAGATTATTTCGAAGGTCCCTGGAGCTCATAATCGAGTTAAATACATAATCCTTTGAGATCATTTTATCTACACAGTATTGCTAAAAATTTACGTCTATAAAGAAAATACTTCTTTAAGGTTTAATACTTCATTTTTCATTAAAGTTATACTACATTAATTGTCCAATTAATTAAATAAAAACATAAGTTTGCTCTCTTCTACTATTTTAAATTAATAGCAATTTCGTCCAGCTACAATGAAAATTGCAAAAGTAACAAAAGATATCTGATTTTTTGAATAATGATATATAAGCATGAAAGCATAAAACTTTCAGTTTTCATAACGGAAATAAATCCCTTTCTTAGAAATTAATGTAATGTATTAATTAGGTTTATTTATTAATAAATAAACACCAGAAATTAGCAATCGCTCATAAATTAACAGTGATACTATTTTTTTTCCATATGTGCTTAAAAATACAAAAGAAATTAAAAGTGTGTGCCAGTCCAAATTTTTTAATCCTGTTTAATGGCATAATAGGGCAAACATGAAGTATATCTGTATACAAGAGGAATCTTTAAATTAAAATTTACATGAAGAAAACACAAAAAGTGCGAGTGCAACTCTTATCCCCTTTTTTCTAGTATCCTATTTAAAGACGGGTCAGTTTCATGTATAAAATATATATATTTTTCAAACTTTATTGTACTTAGTTTGTTTAGTTTTAATTAACTTAAAAAATTAGGATTCATTTCAAATTTGAACAAAATAAATAAATTGGAATAATGGGTTACATTAATATCTCCTCTGAGAATTAAAAATTCTGAAAATAAGCAAAAATAAAAAATAAAAATTGCTTGAAAATTAAAAATATTAGTTACTTAAAATTTTTCTCCACTAGTTAATATTAAGCAAATCCTTATTTATATATATTACTAAATATCTGAAATATCATTAATATATAGTACTAGCCTAATATACAAAATTTTATGCTAGTAATTAATATACCTCAAAATCTGGCGAAGAACGCACATTTTTAACAGAAAAAAAAATACATTGAAATTTATGGGTGAGCGTTATACGCCGGGTATGAAAATGAGAGCTATAAAAATAAAAGATGAGCATAGAAAAATATTAGATTTTTAAATTAAAAAAAATAGATCTTGAAATATTGTTTATTTAAAAGAAATAACATTCCTTTTGAACTTAAAGCTTTGTAGTTCTATAAGAAAACTATTTTCAAAAGCCTGAATAAATGACTTCAAAACATAAGATCATTTCATACATATATATTAGGTTCCTTAGTAAAAAAGTGAGTGTGCGTTATGCAGTGAATATACCTAAAACCTAAAAATTGCAGCTTGAAGGTATAGGTGCCCGTTATACGGTAATCAAAAGGATTTTCAACTATGAGAAAATAAACTTGGGAAATAATAATTAAATAAATTCAGGAGACTGTAACTCATATTTTATATTGTGTCTAATAAACTTAGAAATATTTTATAAATTCTCAAAGAATCAGTTTTCATGTAAAATTAAAAATCTATTTTTTATTATAGAATATGAGGATATAAAATAAACTTTATATTTTGTATTTGGAAATGGATTAACACAGATAGAAACTAGTCTTAAATTAGCATAAACTTAAATATATTGTCCCTTGTTAGTCGAGTTTTCAATTTACAATTGAAATAAGTTAATTTCTTTGCTAAGAAAGTGTGACAAGTTTCAATTCTATGACTTATTAACTGAGACAGCATTTTTCAACAAAAATTCTGCAACGATCCTTCAATCGCGGGTGTGAGAGGATTTGAGTAAGAATCAGACATTTTTCTCAAGTTAAACACTTTTATTTCCTTTTTCACTTATTAGACTTTATAGGAATAGCTGAGAATGCACTCTAATAACTAAACCCGAGGAGCAATCAAACTTATTAATATAACTATGAGCACTTATATATTCTCCTAAACGCTCTTGCTGCAACACTTGCTTAATCTTTCCTTCTTGATTTAATAATATTAAGAGCATCCACCGGTCGCTCATTATGCATTCTTTTTATATTCGATTTTCAATTATCATACGGCCTACTTAACGACTAGCACTTAAATAGAAGCTTGCATTTACCTAAAATCATGTCATCTCTACAAAAAGCGGTTTTCTACTAAAATCACAGTTAAAAAGAGTAATTTACCCAAGAGGATTAGTGGAAGCACGAATAAAACCCGATGAAACGTATCATCATTAATTGTTAGGGAAAATTAAGAATATACCGATACATTTTACTTTTCTTATCAACATTTTCAAGATATACAAGGTATATTCAAATGTAGTCGACCTTGAATTTATGGCCTACATTAGAGATTCTTAAGCAGCTCCACTGCGCACAATGGGAGATGACAGCTTAATGCCATGCTTGAATTTTTTATGCATCATTTCAGTATACCAGTCGTTTTCTGAAAGCAGTCCAGTGATGTGCTGTAATACATGTTCATCGGATTTATATTTCTCTCTCGACATAATATTGTATTCTTTATCGATTCTCAAGCTGCCATTTTGTCTCTAATAAACTCAAGATATTATGATTACGCTCTAGTGAATTCCTGTAGAAGGAAATTAGCTGAACTTGGGAAGTCTAGAGAAAGCATTGCTCTCCAGTGGATTCCCAGCCACTGTAACATTTCTGGAAATGAGAAAGCAGATAGGCTTGCTAAAGAGGGATCTCTCATGTCCCAACCTGACTCTCCCGTGCCTGTGCGAAACATCAAAAGAATCATTTACAGTAAACTGCAAATTAATAAAGTCTCCCTTTATGGTGAAGCAGCTGCAGGTAAAAGGTGGAATATCTTGCTTAACAAAATTGGTAGAGTTCCCAGTTCCCTGCCTCGATCTGTTGGAGTTGCGTGCTTTCGTCTACTTACTGGACATGACTACTTGCAAAGGCATTTACATCGCATTGGACTAAAGGATTCTGCTTGGTGCCCTCTGTGCAACCAGGGGGAAATGGATGGTGACCCCCTCAGACACTGCCCTATTGTCTTAAAGTTTTTTGTAGACAACTCTATGGAGACAAATTTTAATCCTTTTTATGCTTCGTCATCATTTTATTGGGCTGCTCGTCGACTAATGACAGAGAAACCGAAGACTAGCGTAGGATAAAAAAAATGTAGATATTTCTCTTAAGGTGACCGAACTACTTAAATAGAGGTCCTGCATCAAATTTTTCGTCTAAAGCTTGGTGATATTCTATATGAAACAATTCGTAAGATTCAGAAAGTATTTGGAGACGATGCTATGGGGGTCCCAAATTATGAGGAGCGCTTAAAAATGATTCCCAATTCAAAAGTAGCAGCACGTTTATAAAGCGTAACCAGCGTTCTGGGAGGCCAAAAACGGCTCGAAATGCAGCTATTGTTGAAAAGGAGAAAAGTCTAGTAATGAAATATCGTCGTTTATCCATACGAGAGACTGTTGAAAAGATTGATATCAGCACAGGTTTTCCACATGCAATTTTGTGTGATCAGGTGAAGAGTGCAGGCGAAACTTGTTCCCAAGCTTCTGTCGGTGGAACAGAAAAATACCGTTTTGTTGTTTCAAAAGATTTATTGGTCCCTATCAAAGCTAAACCTGTCTTTTTGCGACTTCTGGCTGTTCCAAAAAATGGAAATGCGTTGAACGCATTACGTTTTCAAAGAAGAAATTAGATAATACAGAACGCGATGGCGAAGAGTTGAACCCCATTCCACAAGAATTGTTCTAGAGTTTTTTTTCTGCAGGAATGCTGGGCCAAGAGTGTGTGAACGTTCAAGGAACCTACTTTGAATATGATTAGGATACTAATCCCACAGAGTAACTAAGGTATTTTTCTGGCCAAAGTTGGATAATTTTTTAACAGAATTTGTGTTCTTTTAATAGAAAGGCTACCAAGCACATTTTGTTTTTATCAAAGCACATTTTTTTATTATTTTTTGTTTAAATGTATTTTAATAATAAATTTAAGGTGAATATCAAATATTTATATTTATGTCTTAGATTTTAGTTAAAAAACAAAAGAACTTTTTAAAATTTAAATTTCTTAAATATAATAGTAGGAAAGATTAATTTTAAATAATAAATTATAAACTTTACTGCAACTCTGTTAGTTACTGCGTGTGTGTCACCCAAACGTTACAAATTAAGTTACATACCATCTTTGCTTCATATTGGTCATTTTTTTTTCTAGAATGGGATAGTTCGAAAAATTTATAAACATTTTACATAATCATAATTCACACTTATTTTATATATTTAAATCCAAGCATTAAATATCATTAGTTTACTTCAAATAATTTTAGGTCGAAATATATTCTTTTTTTTTTATAAAAATACTACTACATACAATTGTAATTAACTTACAATTGAAAGCATTAAACTTTATATGTAATTGATTGAAACTTCCAATGTACAAAAAATGTTTCGCATATTATAATTCCACTATTATTGACGTATTTTTCCAAAAACTGCAAAAATCAAAACATTTTATGTTATTTTACATAATTGGACAACTAATAGTATCCCTATATTTTATATGGGGTTCTTCATTTAATTGAAATTATGACAGATTCAAATAACTTCTAAATACAAAGAAAATTTAATTTACACTCATATGAACAACTCAAACTATTGAGAGATTATTATTAAAATATATTTCATTTTTGTTATTTATTGCTCACTTTATATTCATTCCTTTGTGAAGAAAAAATTCAGCAGGTTTTCCCAACCAGCAGAATATAAGAAGTTAATAAGAATTCCAGCTGTTCAAGATAGACCATTGAGGTGCAACATCACTGAAAAGTGTGAAAAGAGGTCTGACATTTCAAACCATATTCTTTTCACATACGCCATCTCTTCCATACGAAATTGAAGCTTTGAAATGGTTTATCAGATCGTTATCCAGAATTCAGAATAGCTGTTTTATTTTCAATGTTCTATTGTACACCATCTATTGTTACTCTTTTTCCCACCCTGCTATAGGGTTACTCTATAAAGAAAAATATTTAAAAGCGAAAGTATTTCTTTTCCCTGGACCTATTTTTAGCATTATCAACGCTTTCTATTGTCTGAGGAATTTTTCGGCAACATTGAAAGAGAAGCAAGGGAGTTTATACGATATATCCATGTTGTGTGACACAGAAGAAAGGGTATATTACATTGAAGAGTACAATGTAGTCGAAAAGTTACCGCAAGGAGCTATTTATATAAAAAAAGAGCCTTTAAAGTAGCTTTTGCTAGAAATGGGCACTTTACTATTAGAGACTCTTATTTCATTTTTATATCCGAGATATAATGGACTATCATATATGATATAGTATAATCTGGAAGAAAATTTCAAGGAATTGTAGAGAGAAAACTACAACAAATTGCCTATACATGTGTACTTAATTCTTTTAAAGTTGCGCGTAACTACTTGAAGATGAAAAAATGTTTTCTTAAAATGTTAACTTCAGTTATACAGTCGACTCTCGATCATTCGAAGTTGGAGGGACCAATGAAAAACTTCGAATCATCAAGAGTTTGAATTATCAAGAGGGTATAAAAAACTTCCAAAATACTCGAAGATAATTTTTTGTCTAACACATTTATATTTGAAAGTATGCAATAAAACAGCAAATTTACATACGTATAAAATTATTGAAATAATTTTTTAAAAGTATGTATTATACAATATAAATATTACACATAAATTAAAAGTCTTGTATTTAAAGAACACATTCAATACATTCATACACAATCCTACGCATCTCTTCTTTACAATAGTGGACCATCCTATCTGAGCACATGTGTAGCACAGCCACGTGTTAAACGAAAGCTATGGACGGCTGATAAAAGGGTGCGGTTGTTCTACTGTCCACTTGTAGAAGGAAAGCAATAAAAGTGTATTTTCACCTGATTAAACGAAAAACACTAAGAAGGGGTAGCAGACAGATGGGTCATCAAACTGGCTACGTTACAGGGGAGACACGAGAGACAATACAACACAAAACTTGCAAGCTCCAATCTGTTTGTTACAGGACTCTACATGAAAGTGTGTGTTCGAATTGTCGAGAATTTTATAAAGATAACTTCGAATATTATATAGTCTGGCCAGCTACAGATTTTACTTCGAATTATTGAGTGTACCCAAACGCATTGTTTTCGTTTGAAATATCGAGAGTTTTTCTAGGGACTGAGCATATACTTCGAATTATCGAGAAGATCATATTATCGAAGGTTTGAATTATCGAGAGTCGATTGTACATTAATAACCGGCGTACTCATTCTTCGCACGGGTGAATGGAAATTTAAACAATACAGGTTGAAGGATAAGGAAGTTATTAATGAGTTAGTTTTACGTAAATTACAAATTATAAACAAAAAAAGCTTTTTGCATATCTCAGCTGAACAAAAAAAAAAAATTAAGTCTGTTGATCTAATAGCTGATAAAATTGATTTTTTATAACACCCCGTAATTCTCTTGTGTGTCGATTTCTAAATACACCTTTCTAAGCTAATCTCTGCTCTGCAAAAGTAGCACATTGTTACTAATTTTGTATATTTAACGCTTAAATTAGTGTAAATAATTTATAAATGGATGTGTAATACGTTATTACTTTCTGTGCTACTTACTTTATGTTAATATTAAAATATTAGCAAACAAGCACCATTCCTTACATTATAATGGCGAGTCAATGGAAACATAGCAAAACGTTAGTTATAGAGCCAAGTTGGTCTCATTTTTGGTGACCATGTTGACAAATTGTCCATTGATGGAACGGTGCAGAAGTTTCTTTGCTGTAGCGCAACCTGGTGGGGAGCTATAACAAAGATTACTCAAAACCCTTCACAAAAGAATACATATACAAACCAATTTTCATAGTGATCGGTTGAACTTTGCTGAAGTGAAGAGATTTTATAAACAAATATCCATTTTTATATATCTAGATAATACCAGTTTAAACATAATCATATTGAGAAACGCGATTCGAAAATAACCAAGCAGTGTTAGAAGTTTAAAGAGATTATAATTTGTCTAAAATTGGGAAAAGTATCGATTTGAAACATTTTCCCAGTTCAGTAATTTAAAGCGTTTTTCTTACCATGTTTGTTTTCAATCTTATACACAATTTAACCCTTTATCTACCGCATTATAATTTACTGCAATCTTTTCGTGCAATATTTTTTTTTGAATCATTACATTAAAAAATAAGGGGTATACATAAATAAAATACTCAACTTAAAGGAAATTTAATCAGCTAGAACTAATTAAATAAGTACTTTAAAGTATTGTCAGAAAACAGAGGTTTAAAATATTCTCATAATACAAAATGACCGTACGACTTTTTTAACCGAGTTTTAATACTCAAGAATGCTAAATAAACAAAAAAAAAACACTAATATTTTACAGAACAAAACACTTCTATAAAATTTTAAAAATTTACTTTTTTACACGTAAAAGCAGGTTATACACAGGTTTAATTTTAGGAAATTCAAAAGGAACAGTTTTCTTTTTCATTCATACACAAAAGATCATTGCACGTTATGCAATTTGAGTATGGTTTCGATTGAAGGCAAGAAGGCGTTTTTTTTTAAAGCATTGCATCCTTGGCTAGGAAATACTGTATTTTTCTGAACAAGAACTACTGCACCGTGAATCGTGTTAGTATTTTGATCGTCACATCTTAAGAATCTAGCGAAAATTCCAACACATAATTTACTGGGACGTATTAGAGCATCATTGCTTTCAGATGGTAGGTTCAGCAATAAATCTAAAGCCTCTTGAAGAGAGCTTTTTCCAGACACTAAGAAATACAAAATATAAATAAATGATAGATTTAACAAAAACAGTTGTTCAAGGAGCTAAGTTACACACAAAAGATTAAAATGTCAAGTTTTGATTAAAGAATAGATATTTCATTTAATTGCAAGGCAAACAAAATAAAATTGTTCTCTTCGAGAGTATTCATAGACGTGGCAGGTCTAATTACGAGATCAAGTTTTCAAAAGTAGTTTATTCATGATCAAAAAATTTACTCTATCGTAGTAATCTTAAAATGCTTTTAAACTGAAGTATATTTTTAACAAAAAAAAATCATTAAACCGATCTCAGGATGCGCGTGCCACTAACACAAAAACATCTACACTTTTTCTCGTCATCTATAGTTATAAATATACAACACGTCCTCATATGCATTTAAGGTGTTGCCAACTGCAGATGACTAAACGTCCACGGATCGGATTCAAACCGGATTCGAGACTCGAATCCACACAGCAAGGTAATTATAAAAACTAGTTAATATTTTTCTCAAACTGTCTAACAAGTGCACCCTTTTTACAATTTTCGCACCATCATCTCTACAGAGAATCTATGGTTGTCGTTGGCCCGCAGGGAAGGAATGAGAGTTGTCATTGCCTGTGAGACAGGTTGGAGTTCTTAACGATAGATGGTGACACCACCTATCTCCACCTCGACAATTTTTGCATGGAACTAAAGGGGAGGGAAATATTCTCCAGACCCTGCACTCGTGGTTTCAGCTGCGACCGCCCACAAGACTTTCGGACCCACTGATTTAACAGGCACGTACTCCGTCTATACTCGGTGGTATTTAGTGGCATCGGGCATCGAACCCAGGCCTCCGTGTGGAGTACTGATGCTCTAACCTCAAGGCTACCCACGCCCAGAGAATCTAATACAAAGATGTAAATGCTAGAGTATTTTCTGTAATATAAAAAAAGAAATCTATTATACAATTTAATTACAGAAAATACTCTAAGCATTTACATCTTCGTAATTTACAAATTATAATCAGTTATTACTAAAAAGACAAAATTCCCTTTAACTTAAATAGGAAAATGTTTCTACGAATGTTAATAAATTATGTATCCCTAGCAGTTTCCTCTAATGCTTAGAAATCTACCCAATACTTTTAAACCGAAATTTCATGCAATAATTTTAATACGAAATCAACATTTAATTTTTATTACTAAAAACTATGTCGGGCCCGTAAAATAAATTGATTTCATTACCTTTAAAAATATACTCATAATTACACCCCACAATCCAACTTCTTAAAATTTAATTTTACCAAGGTATTTTCGAACTCTAAAACCATTGACGGCCACTTTGATGCAGACCGTATATTGCCTTTCATTTCATAGACAAACTTCATGAGGTTCTTTCTCTTATCTCGTTGACTGCTTTATATATCCAGTCTTATCTAAATTAACAAATAAATAAGCATTATTTATATCTACTTTAACACGAGTCAATTTCCATAAACATTTTTTTCAATGGGGCTGCGCATTGGTATTTTAAACCTTTTGCAGACCTAGTACATTCCCAAGGAGCTAGTACCACTTTAACTCCATAAACATGTACAGATACTCTTACAATAAAAAAGTTAAGACTGGACTGAACACTTCGTTAAAAGATATTCCTTTTAATTGGGTATTACTCTGTGCTATTAACCGGACCTTGAATCGAACCAATCTGTTATTTGCATCACGTTTAAGAATATAAACCCAATGGTTTCCCAACACTTTCACGGTTTCAGGAGAATCAGTTCCAAACTTTACGTTCGATCATTACGCTGATTTCCCTATCCATTGCCTCTCACCATTCAGATGTTTCTCTGGATCCAATTGCCTGGTGCTAACATGTAGGGATTCTTGCATCAATTACATTAGCTTCATGCTGACCTTATATGTGTTAATTTCTCGTATTTTATATCTTCCCCACTAAAATTTAAAAAATCCTTATCAAAAAGAATTGGTTATCTTTACAATATTGTTCTATTTCCTTAAATGATCTTAATCGCGTTGCTTTACCTTCGATACCATAATAAACACCTGCTTCAGTTACTTCTCGTCCTAATTTTCAAATTCACTTAATCTCTGTACATGGGATTAAGCTATTATAGGTCGATGCACTAGGTTCATCACGGGGTACTGAAGGAGATTCTGAACTGGTTTCAGAATTAAGCGTTCCGATAATGAATCCATTACCATATCAAAATCGTCCTCATCGTTCGAGTAATTTGAGATGGTAAAATTAAACTTGGGGATCCATTAGAATTTTGACTTTCGTCAACACCTTTAGTACTCTCATCGAACTGTACATTAATGGTTTCAATTAATTTATTTTCACTTATCAACCATATTCAATAACCATTTGTATGAAGCGCATAACCCATCATAATACCTGATTTGGCTCACATATCCAATTTCTTTCTAATTTGTTTGAGCACACCAACAAATGCTAAACAGCCAAAAGGTTTAAAATGAGATACCGATAGTTTTTCTTACCCAAATATTTTTCTAAAAGAGTTTTATTAAAGTCTTAGCAGCAAATTCTATTCCAAGTATATGTGAAACAAAGTAAAGCTTCACCCCAAAATCTTTGTGCTACACCACTAGATTTTAGTGAGGTTTTAACTCCATCTCTCTCTCTCTCTCTAAAGCTGTTAAATTATACCTTTCCGCAACACCATTTTGTTCAGGCGTATACGAATTTGTTTTCTCTTGATTAGTACTATGTTCTAAAAAACTGTCCATACCTTTATTAAAAAATTATAGTCCCCCTCATCAGTCTTTACCGAGACTATTTTTCTAACTAGAAGGCGCCCTGCGTTTCTCTGAAATCTCAAGAACGTGTTTGAAATATATAAAAACGTTTTAATTGGAAATACCATCACTTTCTGGAATAATCTTTTATTATTGTAAAGAAATATTTATTTCCCCTTGGCTTAATACTGGCATTGGCCCACTCAAGTCCATGTGCAGAAACTCCAATGCGAGTTTTGATCTGACGGCCCCCCGTCTTTTTAAATGAAATTTTTCTAGATTTGGCTAATTTGCACGGAATACAATGAGGTTTATCTTTTAATCTTAGGAGACGCTCACAACTATTTTTTCTAGTTTTCACAAGTCATTCATTATTAATATGGCAAAGCCTTTTTATGACAAGTTTATTGATTCACCCTTTGTTTTACTGATTATATTACCAACAGAATTTCGCTCTTTATGCCTTGGGGTAACATACTGCTTAGGTTTAAAGTAATATAAATTATCACGGCGTTCAGTCGAGAACAGCTTGTTCCAATCATTATAAACAATAATTTTACCCTTAGAACCCCCAAAGAGTGCACCTTTCTTTTCCAACATAGAACCAGACATCAAATTTTTCCTCAATTTGGGATTACATAAAACATCGAAAAAATATTTCATTACAGGAATCTTTCGTTTTAACCAAAAACCTTACAGTTTCAATCCCTTCTACCCGACAATCTGTCTATAGCTAACAACATTTGCATATTCTTAACTGGTCTAATATTTAAAAATAAACTTTTTTCAACATTGCAAAAAATGGGTCGTTGCAGCCATATCCATTACCCAACCCCCTTTATCAGAGATTTTCTCAGATTATAGTTACAACTTGTTTCTAACTGAGCATTTTGTTCTATTAAGCTCAACATCTGCCTCACTAAACTTTAGTTTTTTTTTTCTAAATTCCGAATTAAAATTTTTAAGAGACTTTTAACGAGTATTCTTCTTACAATTTTTATTAAGATAACTATACTTTTTGCACAAAAAACAAGGACTTATTTTCTTAACAGTCCTATTTGTAACATTTATGTTTAACCTTACCGTCATCTTTCTGGTACCATTTATTACCACTCGCATCTCCAGAAGCTGCATCCGCGCGATCAGGAACTGTACTTGATTTCGTAGAGGTTGAATCATTACCAAGGAAAACAGTCTGTAGGACTTGTCTCTCGAGATCTTGCTTCACAAGCTATAATCGGTTGGCTTCAAGTATTAATTCCACTTCTATCTTGTCAGGCAGTAAATTCCTCGTCTTTCCATCTGCAGACCTGTTGATTGGAATTCATGAGGAAGATACCCGATCATCTGGAATCCTAGGTATAGGTCGTTCCCTTTATTATCATCTTGTACTCAGCTGGTTGATACTTTGTGCCTAAAAATTTCATGTAGAAGCTGGATTACTCGTGTCCTTGGCTTTGGTTCGAAATGATTTGTTAATATCTTCCATGCTTCTGCACCATGAGTTGTATCCGAAATAAGACTTTTGAGACGGGGACTGACGTTCGTATAGATGATCCATCTTTGGAAGTCATGCTTTTTTTGTAGGTTGTCTCCACAGCCGGATTCACTGGTTTAGTCTTTATGATAAATTGCCATCATCCATAATGCATAAGTATGACTTGCATGCCACGTTCCCATGTCTTCCAGTTATTTGGAAGAACTGGAAATTTATTATTCTCCATCTCTCTTCCGAATCTTGTGACCACTATTTTAACAATCAGTTAACTTAAACTAGATTAAGAAATTGGAACTGATTTACTACACTGGAAGTACTGCGTAACCTCAGATAACTGCGTAGTCTGCCTTTTTAAAAAGCGTTGTCTTATCCCATAACCCAGGTTGTCTCTCCGAGAGTATTCATAGACGTGGCAGGTCTAATTATACGAGATCAGGTTTTCAAAAGTAGTTTATTCAACTATTGTAAAATGTTTACTCTATCTATTGTAGTAATCTTATAAAAATATACATCTATTTAAAATTATTTAAAGAAAAAAAAATCATTCGGACCCGATATCATGGATACGCGTTTCACTCTAACACAAAAACATCTACACCTCCCCTCGCCATCTGCAGTTGTATATTTATTACACGTTTTCAATTGCATTTAAGGTGTTGCCTACTGCAGATGACTAAATATCCTAGGATCAGATTCAAACCAGATTCAAGACTCGAATCCGAGATCACAGCACGGAAATTGGAAGAACATTACTAGTTTTTGTAAACTGTTTAACAAAAATGAACTCAAAGTTCAATTTTTTTTTGAAAACGTTAAAATAAAATAATAAATAAGTAAAATAAGTAAGTTAAGCTAAAAACAAATGCCAAAAAAAAGCATAAGACTATTGCATTTTAGTGATGATGCTACAACTCAACAAAAAACATCAATAAGCCACGTGGATGAAAAAAAGTTCTTCCTCTAACATCCATTGTACTGTCGGTACTTAAAGGAGTCACAAATTTATTCAACTGTCAAATTAATTATATACGATTTGACTATAAATTAAATCTTCAAATCATTCTGTAAGGTCTTAAATAAGATACAAAAAAAATAATAAGACACCGTTTGACATTATTATATAAATACTTTTTCAGAACCAAAAGGACAATCTTCGCAATCCGATCAAAATGCAGCAGAAAACGATCTTTTTGTTTTGAAACTCTTCTCTTTCCCCTGGAAATTTTTATTACAGAACATGTGCTGCCCTGCATCCTGGAAGAATAAAATTAAAAGAGTGGTCTTGCTAAATATTGTCAGAAAATTCGTAAAAATGGTTATTTTATGTAGTGAGTGGTACTTTATAAGGTACCGTCGGTAATAAATATATACTTCAATAATACGATGTGTTTTCAGCTCTGTAATCAATACATGACTAACGAGGGGAAGGCATGACTAACGAAATTCATTTCGGGACGAGGCTTTGTGCAATAGTAGTACTCCTTTAAGGTGTTTAACCCTCAATTTAATTCCGCTGAATGGGCAGTCAATTCGGAGAAAATAGCCTTCCAAATTCATCCTTGGCTTTTATACAATTAAGTTTTAATTTCTTCCAACGACGCAGCAGCGTGGTCGGTAAATTAACTGTTTACCATATGAAAGGTCTTGGTTTGAATCACACGATAAATTTTTATTGTTTTAAATTCATTTAGTTATTTTTACAATTAAATAAATTTATTTAAGAGAAATTAAACATTTTATGTGTTTATGAAATAGTTAAATTAATAATATAAGATATATATTATTTTTCTTGTATTAATTATAAAATAATTCTTTTATAAATAATTATTACAATATATTTTATGTAATATTATAATATTGTATATAATATTTATTTATAATATATTATACTTCATATTATAAAACTATTTGCAACTAATTTATATAAATATAATTGAATATTTATATTATAATATATTTTTATAAATATTACTTTTTAATAAGTGTGCGTTATTATTTTAAAATTCAATCATGCTTATTTTTTAAAGAGAAAGAGTTCAATCAGATCAGAACAAAAATAAATCTAATGATAACACACTACGTAATTTGATAATTCCATTATCAGAACGACAGTCATGGTGATGGATAAGACTATGAAATGAGTATAGTATAAAAATATTAATTAGTTAAGTAATTTTATCAGGCCTACATATAAATAACAGAAAGTTATAGATGTACTAAAAGAAGACAAAACTCAAGATATAAAGACATCTGCATGCATGTAGCTTTCTGAATTGAAGGAACTATCTTATTTTAGAAGTGATATGCGATGCAACATAAGTTTGATTAAATAAGGTATCTCAATAATAAAGAAAAGTGTTTCACTACCATTTATTGTGCCATTTTGAACTTCTCATAAGAGTTTTACCTTTTGTACAAGGGGTGATCAAATGAAAAGGTACGAAACGACACGGTGGGTACAAATATAGACTTTATTTAAAATACACATCATAGGCCTGAGCACAACGATCCCACTGATGAACAAGCAGCAGGATTCCTTGTTCCCAGAATTCCTGTGGCTGTGACGAGACCCAGTCCTTCACAGTGTCCTTGAGTACGTCGTCCGAGTTGAAGCGCTTTCCTTTCAGGTGTTTCTTCAGTGGACCAAACACATGGAAATCGCAGGGTGACATGTCCGGACTGTAGGACGGATGGTGCAACGTCTCCCATTGGAACTTGTCCAGTTCCATTTGTGTGACTCTGGAAACGTGTGGACGCGCGTTATCATGGAGCAGAGCCACACCCTCCGTGAGCAGCCCCGGTCTTTTGTTCTTGATGACCTGCGTAGGCGCCGGAGTGTCTCACAGTACACATCGGAGTTAATGCTTTTTCTGTGCTCGAGTAATTCTGTGCTCGCATCATTTGGACGCCGCTTTTTATAAGAGCCTTTGCTCTCTCCTGCGCATGCGGGCACCCGCGCATGATCCGATCCCAGTCAGAGTCTCCAATGGCATCCGAGATGTCTGGCTACATTCTCCCTTGGCGGAATATGCAAATATTTAACTGTTTCATTTTTATGTCGTTTCGTACCTTTTTCATTTTATCACCCCTTGCATAAGACATCCAGTGTTAAGATGCATGAAAATTATGTTTGATATTGAAATGTTTCTGACTGGCATCTTTCAACTATTCTTAAATGTATTGTTTCCAATAATCTCAAAAAATAATCCGCCCTTTCACGATTTTTCTTGAACCACAATCACCAAGGTCTTAACATACCAATCGAAAATAGTGACCAAAAAGCATTCATTAGTTTTATGGTTTAAAGCTCCAAATACCCACTAAAGCGGAAAAACATTGCAAGGGTTGTTTCTTTCTCTAATCCATTACACAAGGCAGTGTTTTTCGCGAAAAAATTCGACCACATAAAGGGAAATCGAAAGATCCAAATCTCGAATCACAATCTTTGGCACGTTTGCATTTGTTTTTGACTCTTACAGTGCTAATGTTAAGTATTCATTCCTTATATTCCAACATTTTTATTACACAAGAACTCATTTCTTCATTTAAGGTATCCGACTACCCTAAAGTTGTAAATTTTGCCAAAAATTGACAAAAATTTTCATGATTTTACTTTATAAGCCATCTTATTGGCTTTATAAAAAATACCAAGTTTATTATTTTCTGTTCACTAGAACAAAAACCACAAGTGTTATAATAAAAGTAAATGTCATACTTTTTAAAATGCGTTTTACACGAAATTTATTTTTTTGAAAATGCTCAAACGAGGACAGCGATTGCTCAAAAAGTTTTGAAATAATTAGCTGAATTTTTTTGTGCATGTTTTTTATACCAGTTGAAGTTTTTTAACCTTTAGTTTTATCAATTACTGTTTAATTTAAAAAATTGCAGTCCTTTATGTTAATATAATCACTATTTTTTAAGCAATTTTATATAAAAACTAAGATAAAATGCTCTAGTTTTTATCAAATTTAAAATATCTATAACCTGAAGGTATTTCAACAATGAATAACATAACAAAACATCAGAATTGAAAAATTGAAAATTTGTTCATAAACTTTTGGTACAGAATACGCCCAATTTATTTATTTATTTTTTTTGTAAATTTTTACCATTTTTTTCCATTTAGTAATAATATTTTCTTTCTCTCTACTTAATTTTAGCATATTTTTCTTAAAATGTACTAAACAAATCTAAAAACCACAAAAAATCCCTATATCTTCATTTTTTTAAATTAAAGTTCTCGCAAGCAGCGGATACCTAAGTATTTTTTAGTGTAATGAAAATATAAAAAAACACTATTTTTGTGTGAGTGTTTTTAAATAGGCTATATTTAAAATTTATAATACTCACTTATTCTATGCAGGGTTTATTCCACATTTAAAATCTCATAACGTTCACATGTTAAGAAGAAAGCAAATTTTATAAAGCAGTAAAGTATAATATTGAAAAACCTATTTCATTCCGAGTGTTCTGACATATAAAATTCAAGTGATTTTTTTAAGTGATCAGTATTTTGAGTTTAATCCAGGAAAGACTTTATAAATAGTTATGGACCATATGCATTTTGTACAATATTTGTAGAATAACTTTTGTTTATTTCATTGATACATAAAAAAAATTTTCAGCAAAAAAATAAAATAAATAAATAAATAAAATGGTAAGAAATTAATTTTAACCTAAACTACTTTTCGAAAAATTAAAATTATTAAATGATAGTTATTGAGTCTTATATTTCAAATATTTTAAATATCACTTAAAATTAATGCTATCATTAATAGGTAGTTTACTAGCATTCACAATTAAATTATCTATTTCTACATTAATTTGCTCATCTGACCATTTTCTTTCACAACGGCTAGAAATTATATATTCATGAATATGTTACATAATATGTAAAAATGAAAAATATAGGAAGCATTGCATACAAACGGCTTTATTTCCTCTAACATTCCATCTTCAGGAAAGAGACAACAGAGAGAGTTTATATTCAGTTTATTGAGGCTGAGTAAGTGAGTGATTTTGAAGATTTATGGTGCTAGAGCTAATTTTTTTTAAACCGCGTTGATGTTGAAGAGATATTTTCCGATGTCTGATTCTCTCTCTTTTTCTAAGTGTTATCAAGGGGTCTCAGGGGTGTTAAATTTTTCTGGGGAGGGCTGAAATTATAGACAATATTCAAATACATATAACTCTTTTAAATTAAAATTAAATAATTCGAATCTCTTATGCATTATTTATAAAGGAATGAGACTTCTGAAAAGTGTAAAATGTTAAAAATATAATTATAATTTTAAAAATTATAAGCATACGAAAATAAGAAATTTTTTTATAAGAAATATTAATTAAGTTTTACTGCGAGCACGCTATTTTCTAAAATAGTAGCCTTTCATGCATAAAACTTTATATAATTATAAAATGTATCCTACACTTTTTAAGCCCTAGTAAATTAAGAATAATATGTCTTTTGTTTTTCAAAATATTTGAAAAATATTGAAATATTTTTTAAAAAATTTGAAAAATATTGAAATATTTTTTTTAAAATTTGAAAATATAATTTTTTTATTTTAAAAAAAATAATTTATTATTCTACTTACTTGGATTTACTACCGTGTAATAAGGATACATTTAACTTTATAAATCAACTTTTTGCTAGCAATTAAAGCTAATACTTTTGAAAATAGCATGCTCGCAGTAAAACTTAATTAATATTTCTTATAAAAAAATTTCTTATTTTCACATGGTTATTATTTTAAAAATCATGATTATATTTTAAACATTTTACACTTTTCAGAAGCCTCATTCCTTTATAAATAATGAGTAAGAGAACCGAATTATTTAATTTTAATTTAAAATAGTTATATGTATTTGAATATTGTTTATATTTTCAGTCCTCCAGAAAAAGTTAAGACCTCTCAGACCCCTTATGGAAGGGTGTCAAACTCAAGGGCTGACGTGGCTAAATAAACAAGGTTTAATTTCAGGGGGCCGCAAAGAAAATCAAAATTCATAGAAACGTAGGTTTATTTCGAATAATACATTATAATAAACATATGTAAAAGAACAAGAAAATTTTATTTGTACGTCCTGAAATTCGACGCATCTCCTCTCTTCTACTATCTTTCCTACTTCGGGAGAAATTTTCGTATTTTATTATATATTATTGTAATAATTGTGTATTTATAATATATTGACTGGGTGGCAAAAATGCACCTTGTGGGATGCAAGTGGCCCACGGGCTGCGAGTTTGACACCCTGTCTTAATCCCTTAACAGTATTTTCAAACTTACGTGTTTTACTCCCGGTGCTTCCTTTATTCGCTCGGATAAGCTGTGTATTAGGTAGGCAAAGAAAACACAAAAACTTGCAAATTTTTCTTTAAAATAAGTAAATTTTTCCCAAATACTGTCAAGGTCATTTTATAGCATTCGAAACACTTCAGAATACTTTAATTGATAGCAGCGCAAAGGAAAGAACCGTATTTAAGAATGGCGTATATAAACGTCCAACGCACCGGATCAGCAAGACGAATATATGCGACGGTGGTAATTAACTGATAAAATCACGATCCTTTAACCAGTTGTATCTTAATAATGCTCATCACTGTAAATATATCTTCATTTCAAGACAAGGAATCAGTTCTTCTGTAGGGGATATTTTAAGATAAAAACTACAAATACAACTCAATGATAAATTCTTAAAGCGTCTTTAACTTCCTAAATTGTTTTCTTTCCATAGGAGATTTTACAGAAACACAAATATACATACTTATAAGTAATAAGTTATTTATCAATATGAATTCAACAGAGTTTATAACACAGCTTCAGTTTCTAAATCATTATTCGTGTCAATTAAATTCATCTGAAATCATCAACTAGTGAGTGAAGTAGAGTTATAATAGAGTCACACTATAAAGCTGCACGAGAGCTATTGGTAACGCACTCGTTATTTTGAACCATGGTAAAGAAACGAGGGTGACTCCTGAGCCGTGGCACCCCCTCTCGTAAATTCTAATGAACACAAACATAAGAACCTTGACCCTCGACAATTTAAACGTGCACTGGCGACCTCTACACGGCTGGTCTTTAGTGGATCTGAGCTCGAGCTAATGACACGCCAGCCTCTAGTCTGTGACCTTGACCACTAGGCTACCTCAGCCACAAAGAGTCAACGAAAAATTTTGCGAGCATTAAGTACCAACAATCAGAGGGAGAGGAAAGGTTTCAAAGCACATCATTCCAAATGCGAAGAAGCATATTTCGATATTGAATCTTTTGGATTAATGTCAAACTAAGGAAAAGATTTATAAGAGATATTGAAGCTATGTCCTTATTTTTTCTTTTAAATTTAAAGATTATATTTTTATGTTTATAAATATAGTTAATATATTTATGCACATAAAGTAAGATATTACTGCGCTTATAGCAAATACATTTAGACATAACTGGAAAAAATGCAAATATAGTAACTGATATATACATATATACATATATGTAATAATTTTTTAATCAATATAAGTTAATGGGTGATATTTTAACACAATTTGCAATTCAGCAAATGTACCATTTGCATTTAAAACTCAGTGTATTTCAACTTTCAATTCACACAAGAAATTTTACTGCACTTAATATTTTGTAAGAAAACTTAATAAACGCTTTTAATTGATTCATATAGTTTATTCAGAACGTTGACTTTGACACACAAAACTATTTTAGAATTTAAATAGAATTTAATTATTTTTAACTCTAAGCTGATTTAAAAATAATTACTATGTTTGAACTATTTTTGAAAGAATGAATAGTTTTTCAAATATTTATTTCAATATAAAATAATAGAATGTATTCATTTTTTTATATTAGAATATAGTAACAATATTATTTTGTTCAGTTTAAAACTGCTTATATTATAATATGTGTGTCAATTCCGAATTTTATGTTTGTTAAAAAATGTCATATGTTTATTGAAAATTAAATCCAATTATTGCGGTCACAAGACATACTAAAATTTGTAAGGAAATTTGTTTATCTTTTAAAAGGGATTACGGCTTGATAAATTTTATTTTTTAGTTTACAAATGCCACACACTACAATAGCACATATGCCAATAGTGCACGTACTCGCCCATATTTTTCGATAGTTAAATTAACACTAATTTGAGAAGGGCACACCATCAAATGTTCAGTGGCCATAGGCTGACCAGATTCACACAGAGTAAAGTCCGGAGAGTTGGCAATACCAATTCTGTAGAGATGCGATCTCAATCAGGGACTGTCAAAAGTCTAAAATGAGCTACAGCAGCTTTTTCGGAGTCCCAGGGATCCAGGACATGTCCTTGTTCAAAATTGCCCAGTTCTTGCCCTTCGACATCTCCGCAACTTCCATTTTAAAACTATGCTTATAGGCCATATTAGAAAAAGGCCTTAAGGAATTAAAGGTTGAAATCATCGCAGGTGTGAGGATAACAAGGGCTACTTTCTTAGCAAGAAAATCAGCATGTTCATTTCCAACAATATTACAAGGTGACAGTATCCATTGAAAAGAGACGCTTATATAAATATGAATAAAACCTTTTAAGAATTATCTGCATTTTAAATTTCTTTGTAAATTACAGAGGTAATTTTGAGATACAGTTTGTAATGCCGATTCAGAGTCAGAAAAGAGAGATTACGGCTCTGTTGAACTTGGAGCTTCTTAGTGATAGTTGCTTAATCGCACTGCAATAGCTTCAATTTCATCATTGAAGGACGGATTGGTAAATAACATTGCAGACCTAGTACATTCTTTTCGAGCTGGTATAACTTTTTAGTGTGACAATATATAGGGGATACCAATTACCACAATGTTTTATTAATGCCCAGTTTTCTCCCCGAAGGGAGGCACTTGACTTTTGACCATGTGAAATAGTTTTTAAAATTTAATTTGGCCGAGAACACCTAAACCAAACAGACACTATAGGGATCTTTAGCATGCCACATAATCATATGACAGGGACTCTGTCGATTTTTTTGCATCATGAAAATATACAGACTTGAGTTGAACAAACAAAAACACCCGTACCTAAATAGTAACGACACCCAGCCGGCTAGTAAGAAAAATACAAAGTATTATTCAAATTTATTTGCTAAAATAACATTATCAGAGTTAACATTTTATTTGTAATTAACTACAATATCAAGAACTAAGAATATAAAATAAGTAAGAAGCCCAAATAAATTTCTATTTTATTTTTTTTCTGCTCTAATGAATTTTTTCACATCGAATTTCTTAAAGCAATTTCACATTTTAACTTACGTGTAAAAAAATTGTATCTCGTAACCAACCCCTATGTGACAAAGCATTTATCTACCCCAACTCAAATAAATAAAAAGTAAATAGTTCTTAAAAAGCAATTTTAATTTAAAATGATAACTAAATGTTTTAAATTATTTTTTTTCACATCCCCTTGATAAAAAATTTTTTTAATAGTGTTTCCTATTTTTTATGTGTGAATAGTTTTTCATTCAAAATTTCTTAATTTAAGCATATTTAGGGCACACAATTTGGAATACTTATCGATCATACATCGCGTCAAAATTTTTTATAGCTGTTCCAAAAGCTACGATTTTATTTTTCTAAAAGCTATTGAAAGTAAAATAAAAGATTTTTTGCTGTACTCTACTCTAGATTTAGTGAAATTGAAAGGAATTTAAAACGAGTGATGTTTTTTCATTCCTTCCCACACTAAGCTCAGTTCTTTTAAAATAAATACAATACAGTGACTAGAATCAAAATTGAATCACCGAACTTTTTTCTTGAGAAAATGCCATTCTTTTGTATCATCTACGATGTGTTCCATTACTTGGCCTAGAAGTCAGAAATATTGATTGAACAACTTCAAGTAGAGCATCGAGTTAAGGCAACTATTCTTCTCTCTTGTATTGCCTACAGATTGGAATGAAGCAAGTATAAATTCTTCTAAAAAGTACAAGTAGCGTTTTAGGATGTTACTTAAATCTGACGAAAGCTTTTATCTTTTCTACTCTTGCTTTTTAAAATCGACAAGCCACTGAATTTACTTTGAATGCGTACTTTGATACAAAATGGAGGATATATATTTTTTTTTGATTAATAATTTGGGTGCAATTTTAAAAAGTTGAGCGGAATCTCAAAATTTTGACTACAAGAAAATATTTTGAAAGTTTCAAACCAATAGTTGAAAAACGCATAAATTTAAAACAAATTGAGGCAATTTCAGAGCAACTTTTAAAAAGTACATTGTTTCTCTAATTAACCCTTATAGTTCCGCGGGCGTGTATACACGTCTTGCTGAGCTGGAGCCTTTATCCCCCAGACATGTCGTTCGCAAAGAATGACTTTTTGTATTATGCTGATCTGTTTAAAAATAGTCCCACGGCCTTAGAATACAATAGCATGACACTAACATAGCTTCTAAGCAATTTACTAATTTCGTAAAGGAGGGGGAGGGGAAGGAATTTGAAAGTGTATATTCCAGAAACAAGGAAATTCATAGCTAAGCAGTTTTTCTTGTTTTTTCGTTTGAGCGTGTCATTTGCTCTCATTTTCGCTTATCGTGTTTAATAAAAGTTTTTTAATTATTTTTTGAACGAATGCACTGAATGTGATACTGGTTTATGTGTTCAACCATGTTTCAGAATATATCACAGTACAGATAAGTTATAATTTATTTTTTCAAATATATTGCTGACTCTATCGATTAAATATTTTAATTTAATTTTATTATTATTATTTTTTAAAGTAAAAGTAAACAATTTTTAGAAGGGAAAACACGTGTTTTATCCCCCACCCCCCAGTAAACCGCGTAACAATGAGCGTGCCTGTGAGAAAAACAGTGGCACTGGGAGGGGGGGGGTGAATTTCGTAACGTTTTCTAAGTAGCCACGCTACAACAAATTATATTTAATCTTTAATCAACGAAACGACTTATTACATCAAATAATATCTATAAATATCTAATGCACATTATTCATATAATGCATCTTAGATTTATGTAGAATTAAACCACGTAAGAATTAAAAAGAAAGTGTCAAATAAATAAAAATAAGCTGTCTTGTCGTCTTAAAATCAGCAAAGTTACAAATATGAATATTCTTCATATTTTTTTTAAAGTAAAAAAAAATGTTTTATATGAAAAACCAAAAGAGAAATATTTAAAGTAGAAGTTCTATTAAAGTCAGAGTGCCATAAAATTATCAGATCAAAATAATCAATACAAAACACAAAAATACATTGATTGATTTCCTATTAATCTTGCACTTCAAAGCAGAGCAATACTTTTGGTTAGAGATCTCGTAAGTTTAAACCGGTCACAAGAAGAGGATGGCACTTGAACTGACACCTCCTCACCCAACTTCCACAGCATGCCAACGTAAGAACTTTGAGCCTAATTCAATTTAACATGCATCAGCCTCTTTATATGAGGAGTTTCTAATGACCAGAAACTTTATACCAGGGGTTTCAACCCTTTTTGGGAAGAGTGCTACTATTTGATAAATAAATAATAATGCGTGCCACTATT
>BMAO01018074.1:0-36201 GCA_019973975.1 Trichonephila clavata | reverse complement strand
TGATGCTTTTGTAAGGATTACAGATATTAGCTATACTATTTTTCGTGTGTTTTCTTATCCTATTTGACTTTAATAAAAAAAATATTTATTTCTGAACTTTGTAGTTAAAGAAACATTTCATTATGTTCACACACACACACACACACACACCACACCACACACACCCACCACACACACCACACACCACACACACACACACCACCACACCCACCACACACACCACACACACACACACACACACACACACAAATGAACAGTAGGAAGACGCTGTACGGGTAAATTGGAGGGTCTAAGCATATTTAATTGTGGACAAATTCTCGGGAATCCCTCTATTTTGAAATGCAGCAAATGATATTTTTACGTGTCATTATGTCACAAGCGTGCTATGAATACGTTCATTTTCAACAAACTACCTCCACTGTGGTCAATGAGCTCAATTCATATGACGTCATAATCACAAGGTAATGATAATCACGTGATTTTAGCCAATAAATTCAAAATCTTATGTGACGTCGTAGTCACACGATAAAAGCGATCGTGTGTTTCCAGCTAATCAGTTCACGCGCTTCGTTATTGCCAACGAAATTTTGAATATTGAACGAAATATTGAATTTTTCAGAAACTTTCTCTTAAAAATTACAAATGTGTCAACAGCAATAATGCATATAGGTGGGCTAAATGCATTTTATTTAAAAGTAAGTACATGCATAAAATAAAATTAATTTTAAAATCTTTGAAAAAGTTTACTTTTTATAATATTTGAGCATTTTTACCCAATTCAAAAATTTGAAATTTTATGGAAGTCTTACAGGTAGAATAACAAGTACAACTGTTATGAATTCAATGGAGAATACGTGTTTGTCTTTATTATGTGATCATCATGAATTGAGCCCATTCTGTGGACAACAGAGAGAGGATCATCGTCGTCTTGCTTGTCTTTTAACAACAGTGATTTAACCCAACGGAAGTACAATTCATAAAATAAATTATTCAGTAAATTAATGTTTTATGGGCATAAAATTGTGTTAAAAATAATCGGCTTGGTATTTTATGGAATATATCGTTCCGTATTCCGTCTGATCTGCTTATAGTAGATCAACATGACGCAAAGAATATTTGCGGGAATTCTCCACTTGACTGAAGACAAGGAAAATGGTATCCACTACTGATGAGTGTAGACACACACTCATATTGGTAAATGTCAATGGGGTAAGATATGAGTACGAAAAGCCATGTGAAGCGATGAATTCTTCTTACCATTTGGTTTTACTCAAGTTGGGGGTGGGATGGTTGTGAGGATTGAAATGGCATTCTTAACACGGCATCACGTGAGAAAAACGACCTAAAGTTCTCGCTTAGGGTGTGTTATAACCAAGGGTGTTTACATTGTGTTTTTACCTTAAAATTTGTATACAATGGTTAAAAAGGTAGAAAAGTAGGAAACACAACATGTTTATTACATTTTTCACACGTAACTTTAGTTTTTCTGTTCTTTTTATAAGGGCCTTCAGTGCATTGTTTATACACTCCTTTAACCGCGTCGTGAGTGAGTGCGATGTTTTTACTAATTTTTTTTAAAATCTGTATCTTTTTCAAACTAAACATATAGGAGTAAACTTCTCTATTCTTTAAGTTTAAAAATTTTGGAATTTCTTTTTTTATTTTCTCTTATTTTGTTCCAGCAATAGTTTTTTTTTTCAAAAGTTCATCTGAAAGTAGATAAGATGTGTACCAGTTATCTCCTTTAAAATTACGTTCTTCTCAAATGTTTTTGTCTCTAGATATAAAACATTTATTTTCAACAGCGTCTCTCTTTTCAAAATCTGGATCGATTTCAGTGGAGGAATCATACTTGCTGTTATACTCTTCATCATTTGATTTTTCCTCATCATAACCTCGAAGAGAATTTCTTCACCCAAAAATACTGTTGTACTATATCTATTAAATACTGTATCTATTAAATTACTTAAATATCACATTTCTTCATCATAACTACAATAATACACCATAGCATACGGAAGATTTAAAGCATGCTTATGCATTCAGAACTGTAACGGTGATTCACGTGCAGGGTATGACATACCCGAAAAAACGATATCCAAAAATATATATTTAAAATTCGCCTACAAGCTAAGGTCCCTCAAAGGATATGACTTTAAATTCAGCTACACGAGAAACTATCCATTTTCCAAAAAGGGTTTAGAAGGAGCATTGAAAAAAGTTACATGGTGGGTAGGACACACACCCAGCGTGAATAGTCCGGGTTAAAAATGGGCTTTGTTTAGAACTCTATTGGTTCCTTTCTTAACAGCTTTCCATATAGTTTGTCAAAAATTACAAATGTCAGTTACTTCCCTACTGATATACTTGACATTATACACGGGAGGCCTCTTATTTATATATTACAACTTAAACTATTTTAAACTCCAAATGAAGAACAACAAGCAATATATACTCTTTAATTTAATTTACTTCTCTAAATTAAATTCTAACATTTCTTTCCATTGTTATCACCCTGAGCTTAGGTCATCTTTTAACACTTATGAAGGGAAGTCTGAGAGAGAAGTGTTCATTCCGAAATTGGTTCTATCGGGATTCTCTTTTTATTTGACACCCTTTCTACAGTTAATGTATTCTAATTTTAAGTATTTCAAAATGTTTTTTTATTATTTAAGCTCAGAAAATATCTATAATTAAGTTATTTATATAAACAAAATAACTGCGAGAGAATTTCCAAGATATTGTTACAAATTTAATAAACAAGGTTTACAATAGTAAGAAGTCACACTAGAAGCTAAATAAATATAATTTCTCGCTCCTTAGGATTTAATTAACCGCATTGATTTCTGAGTATTGAATCTCATTTCATAATCTTGGACCTTCTGAAATTGAAAATAGAAGACATTGATTAAAATTCCTATGGTAGAAGAAAGCTGGATTATTTTTACAAGAAAGCTTCCTCGCAAAATTCGAAGTTGTTATTCTTGATTGGAATTTAATTACTTTTACAATTATTATGATCCTGAAAAGCCGAAGAAAGGATGACAGAAAGCATTTTTAGTTAACTGGGGCATTGGCTCAGAGTAATTAAAGAAAATTCCTTTCTGAAGAAGTTGATTTAAAATTGATTTTTTTGTCAAGTTATTTGCAACCATATTTCCATCATGTACCACAAAACTTTAATTTCCCGGAAGTTGCCCACCATATCATTCTAAGAACACTAGTTGGTGATTCATTTATTCTTAAATCTAGGGCAGTATCTGATTGCCTTTGAATGTCTAGTTTTCGTTCTTGGTTAATGGAATTTGAAACTTAAAGGAATTGACGAAAAGGCATTATTAGAAATAGAGCCTGCGGCTTAATTTAATTCAACATGGGCAAACTCATCCTGCTCAGACAGAGAAAGGATTGACAGATTGAGAGTAATTTCTTTATTCTGGGGGTAGTGGGGTGCATGATCTCTAAGTTGGTCTATGATTCCTTATTTTTACAAGAAAGCTTCTTCACTAAGTTTGAAATAGTTAGAATTGATATTCTTGCAAAGTGTATAATTGAATTATTTTTTTAAGTGGACATGATACGATTTACGCAAAAAGTTTTAATGTAAGTATTTTCAAAACTTTTTGGTTGCCTCTTATGTGTGTATACTATGTAAAACATATTTTGTGCTCAATTTAATTATGCTAGCCATTTCATTTCGTAAGGAAAAAATTTGAAATTTGTTAAGTGATTTTAAAATGCTACTCCTCCTACAAAAATTTACGTACAAGCATGAAATTTGATTTACAAGTACATCAAACTATGTATGGCAAAAGTTGGTATGGGTTTTGCGGTAACATGATTGGTATTTGTACAATACTTATTTTTATGAATGTTTATTGAAAATTCCTTAAAAATGCATAAATTCTGAGTTCAAATATTTTTTAAAAAATAAGTATTACTTTGATTCAAAAATGTATTCCAGCTTTTGTTACATGTACTATTATCAATAGGTATAAAAAATTCAAAGCATTAGCCACAATAGAAAAAAAAATCCTTAGCATTCTAAATGAAGACAAACTACTTATTTTATCTTTCTGAAATAAGTCAGTTTAAAGTTTTGATTTGCCACAGGGATATAAATAAAAACGAACGCAAAAGCTATCATAACTCTGTGTTTTTTAAGTTAATAGCCTTCAAATTCTGTGAGGTTATACAAAAGTATAAAAAGAATAATTTAGGCTAAAAAAATTAGATTTTATATTTTGACCGATTTTTGTCAATTGAATCGTACTGTGTTCCTTTAATATTTAGTGTCACTTGAATTGCAATATATATATTAACTGTTTTAAAAATATTGTTACAATAAAAATATTATTTAAAGGAAATTTTTTGGCAAAAAAATGAAGGAAAAAAAATGACATATTTTTGAAACATTTGTTTTTTGGATGAAAAATGCTTTTATAGCAATAATATTTTGCCCATATATGTATAGGATGCTTGGGATTTATTAGTCTTTTTTGAATTATTTACTGCTATATATATATATATATATACTAGCTGTTACCCGCCTGCTTCGCTGGGTATTTCATGACGTTTTATAAATTTTTGCTGGTTATATATATATGAATAAATTATTGATATTTCAGTCCTGGCATTAAGAATTCAATTGTATTGAAAAATATACGCCCCTCACACCCACTCAACGCCACTTGGGGGTCTATTTTCACGAAACGCATTTTGTGGCGTATCTCTATTCTATGAGAGGAATCTGCTTACCAAATTTCAAGACTGTGCAACTAATAGTTTAAAAATAGGAATAATTATTTATATCTCCCCTTAACCCCCCGCAACATCCCTTGTGGGTCATTTTCTCCAAAAACCATTTTGTTACGGATATTTACACCATGAAAGAAACATGCCTACCAATTGTCAAGCTGGTAGGTCAAGTAGTTCAAAAATGAAAATATTTATCTATCACGTCCCTTAATCCCTCGCAACGCTACTTGGAGGACTTTTTTTCCCAAAACCCATCTTGTAGCTGATATCTACTCTATGAAAGGAATGCTTTTATCAAATATAAAGTCTTTGCGTCTCATAGCTTAAAAATGGAAATAATTATCTATTACTTCCCCTAAGCCCTCGCAACGCCACTTGGGGGTCAATTTTCACCGAACTCAATTTGTAGGGGATCTATCTGTATATAAAAGGAATCTGTTTACCTAATTTCAAGATTGTACGTTGAGTAGTTTAAAAATGGAAACAATTACTTATAACGTCCCTCAACCCCCCTTAACGCCCCTTGCGATTCGAATTTCGCAAAAAATCTGTTCTTAGCCGTTCTATAAAAGGAACATGTCTACCAAATTTCAAATCTGTAGGTTGAATAGTTCCGGAGATATCGCGATTAGTCAGTCAGTGAGTGAGTCGCTTCTCTCCTTTATATATATATAGATATTTATATATATAACATAGATTTCTGTACAGAGTGTAAATTGGGATTTTTTGTGGGAAATATATAATTTAGAAGTGGATTTATTCATGTTTTAATTCCTCAGAGTAGAGAGATTTTAGCACAAAACACGAGATATATTAATTTGATCGTAACTCTGAATATCATGTGAATTTTTCAAAACTCCTTTTTTGGGATCTGTATAGAAGTTCCAGCCAAATAGGCAAAAGATATATAGGCAAAAAATTATTATCAATGAAGCAATTTTCATAAAAAAAAAAAGAGAATTTTTAAGAATATGTCATTTTTTCTTCACTTTTTGCCAAAACTTGTATTTAAATGATTTTTTCTTGTAATAATACTCTAAAAACAGTTTTATATGTGTTTTCTAATTCAAACGACACTAAATACATAAAAAATATTCATTTATTTCCTTTTTCAAAAAATCGTGGTCTCGAATGTAATCAGTCACCTTAATTACTTCGAAGGTTTTTATGATTCTGAAAAGCGGGAAAAATAGACACAGAAAGCTTTTTAATGAAATAGTAGATTATTTACATTTTAGAGTTTTTTCTTTAGAACATCGATCCTCAACCTTTTTTGAACTGGCACCCTCTTTTCTAGTAAATATTTCGGTCCCACCCCCTTGTCTAGTGAATTTTACGATACCACCCCTTCCCACTCTAGAGAAATAAGAGTGTGCATAATACATGGTGAAAACAAGAGTTAAGTTTTAAAAAATATCCTATTACTAATAGAATATACTTTTTATTTCTTCATTTAAAAGAGTGGAATAAAAGTTTTGGCTTACTGTTATGAAGACAGACAAGGAGTTTTGATGATACGAAGTAATTCATACTAAACTATTGCTTCCAAAATAAATATAAATTGACAGTTTCAGTCTTTAAAGAATCACACGTTAATTCCTTGTTAAAATATTTAATTAAGTTTCTTTTATAACATATGTAATGAAATGCAGTGGGCGAAACATTTTTCCGACTGCTCACGGACAACGACAAAACGTCACTACAGAAATTAAAATTTACTATATCATTCACTTTAATGTAGGTCTGAATGTAATGCAATCTTTAAGTTTTTCATCCACTTTCCGAACTATCGAAATATGGGAATTTTCGTACATGTGATATAGAAATGATTTAAATACATACAATGAACGTAAGGTATAAACAGTATTAAAGTTTTCTTTTGTTAGTATATAATCACCGTGTTTTTTTAAAGTCTTTTGGACTATATTTGGTTAATCTGCCCAAGCCCCTCCGAGTCATCTCAACGCCCCCTAAATTTCTCTGGGTCTTTTACTGCCCCCCTTAAAGCCTCAAACGCCCACAAGGGAGCGTTATCCCCCACGTTGAGAACCTATGCTTTAGAAGATGCTTTAGAATTAATTATTCCATCAAGTTGTTTTCTAAAACAAAAATTGTAAATTACTATGATTTATGATTGTTTTTACTACCTTTCATAATACTTTTCCATTTGTAAATAAAGTTACTGTCATGACACAACCCTGAGCTAAAGATCCCATATATATATATATACAACACGAATACTTCTTTTCAGTGTGGTGATAGTACGGTGACACTTACATAATAAATTGGTTTGAAGGTACAATCACGTAACTCAATCAATCATATTTTATTTTAATTTCTTGAAGGCGCTATTGAGAATAACCTAAAATGCTCCATAATCTGCAGGATTATAAAATTTGCTGTAAAATTATTAATTCTTTCCACATCTTTTCTCTCATAATATTTTCAAAAAGCATAATTACTTCATATGCAAAGGATGTAAATGTAATTTTGCTGATGCTGATAACTCTTTTATTATGAGTTATAAGCCATGAATATTCAGAGAACGAAAAAGGAAATGCGTTTTGTTGCTTTCCGCATGTTTTCTACGAAATAAAACATTAAAACTTAAAGCTGCCTAGAGAAACAGCTAGAAAGCTTTAATAAGATTTTCTGCCTTACAATTGTTATGACCTTAACTAGAATTAAATAGTATTTTCAAAAGTGTTCAAACGTGAAACCGGATACCGAAAGTTATTCGAAATTCCGACCTGAAAAAATTATGAATAAAATAAAAAAAACTAACACTGAATTGCAATAGAGATTGAGTTTATAAATAAAATTCTTTAATTTTCTGTAGCTGGTAACAATACTGTTTACAAATTTGAGATAGGTAGTTGTAGCTCATATGAGATTTGTTAGAAAAGTTACTCAAAAATAATGAATTATAACTGTTAACAGTAAAAATTATTTTCTGTTTCTACTTGAAAAACTTAAGTTCCTATAGAATAGTTCAAAATCCCGCTTAATATGTATTATTCTGTAAAAGAAGCAAAAATAGCAACATCTAAAAAATCTCAAATATTACATAAATATTAAATGTTAAAACCCTGGAAAGAGAGAGAGAGAGAGTAACAGTACATTTTCGAATACAAGCCGAAAGGATGTTTTTTCCTCCAAAATTTTCTCCAAATTCGAAACTTTCATATACTGGAAATTCTGGAGGGGAGGAGTCATGTGATTTTTTTTAAATATGTCGCCATGATTAGAAAAGTGTTGCTCATGAGTAAAATTGTATAATGCTATATGAAAATCTAACACATTTTTAAAAATTGATTTGGTATCTTGTGCACTATCTATGCTAGTTTTACTTTCAGCGCCATCTTTTTTGTTTGGAAAAGGAATGGATGAGAGAGAGAGAGAAGAGAAGGGACTCGTACATGGTTCACTTCAAACTACAAGTGATCACGATGGCTGAAAACTTTAATAATAGTATGGCTTCACGGCATTTCTTTGCAATTGAAAAATAAGTTCGACAATAGATAGAAAAACATTTTGAATTAATGGAGATGCCAAAATCAAAAAAAAGGCAGCACGTGACAGACAGTAGAAAATTCGCAGCATGATGATCTTATTGAAGCCTGCCATGTATGTTGTTTTCCTTGCTGTTTCACTCTCCTAAAGGAAAATCGAGTTTTACAGAAAAGTCCACTTCCCAGCATGAACTTGAATAAAATTATGGCAACTCTAGAGTTAGTGAGCAGGGTTACCAGATTGATGACTTGATTTCGCTTGATGACAGATTTGGCAAAAATTGATATCGCCAAGAAACCATCGAAATGTCTCTGATATCGATCCTTCAGGAAATTTCCGCAAAACTACATAAGGGACCTTTTTCAGACAGGTCGAAACAGTCAGTCGACCTCAGAATCTACTTGTATATTGTCAACGAAAAGACAGAGACTTCACCTGCTTGGGTTCCTGATATTGGGACTGTTCTAGCGCTGTAAAGCTTGTATATAACAAATGTGCTTTCAACTACTGTACGTAATATAGTATTTCTTTATGTATATACTTCGATTTGTCTTCGTGCAGCCATTTGTTAGTCCTTGTCCATTAGCAAATATTTTTACGTATTATTCAAATAATTGTAGTCGTCGGCTGCTTTACACTTATAAAATATTAACTTAGTGTGAATAGAGACTTCATTCAAAGAGAGACGTTTAGAAACACAACATTTAATGACGGGAGACAAGACGAGAATGAACATAAAAGTACATTACATAAAATAGTGCAACAATTTACACAGCGCCATCTGTTGGCATTCACACAAAACTAATTCACATATCAAACTACACAATATTTAACAACACTCAAGCGAATTTGTAACAATATGCATTCAGATATCCCACTGAGTGGATGTGAAATTTACAAACTATTCGGAAACTCAGATTCTAACACTAACTTTCAAGGATTAATGAGATTTTTTTTTTTGTTCTTGTCGAAAATAAGTTCCTGTTGAAACACAAAAAATTAAAAGATTAAAATCATTAGTGCATGGCTAATGGTAAATGTCGAATACATAAATAAACGTTTTTCCCAAGCTACGTTTTCCCCGAAATTAAGCCGACCCCCTTACTTTCACTTTAAAAAAGCTCTAAAAAATCAAGGTTTGTACACGATATTTCTTTGGCATCAAATTTGTTTGTTGCAAATTTTGCACAAGCAATTTTTTTAGCTTCTTAGGATTTATATCCATGAAATTTTTGGGAAAAAAATAAAATGTAAGAAAAATATCCAAGTAGAAATGACATTTAAAAAAATAAATACAATTATTTTCTTGAAGAAAAAATCAGATCAAAATAAAAAAAAAAGTGGACAATAATAATGCCGAAAAAATATGACACATTTCAGAATCATCTCATAACCTTTCATGAGGACTTTAAGGGGAAAAAAGTGTAATACCTCTTCCTCAATACCATAAGCATTCAAAGATAACTAGGACGGGGGAATATATGAAGGGGAAAAAAGATCCTGATTCGAAACCATGGGTATTTAGCTATAAAAAATAATTTTTTTTGTGGAAATAGAAACAAGAGATACCCCATCCTGTGCTTTTTCGAAGTTCTTAAAAGAAAGAGAGGGGCAACACTTCCTTGCCGTTAGTATGCAACGCGCTGAGTCGCTAAATCCCAGGAATGTATACCTAGATGGTCTAATATTCGCCATTTTTGACCATAACAGAAGCTGGAACTTTTGACTTTTGAAGATATTGGAAAAATTAAAGTATGAAAAAGCTGCAAAACTTTGCCTATTCATTTATAAAAGCTTGAAATCTTTCCCAATTTGCATGAGTGTGATGAATCAAATTATCAAAAATGTGTTGTTCAGGACATTATTACAAAATTTGTATTTAAAAAAGTAACTAAAATTGCATATGATAATTTTTTTATCAATATTAAAAAAAAAAAAAAAAAACTGAAAAAATTTATGTTACTTTGTATTTAATTACACAACAATACACGAATGTAAAATTCAATTTTATTACGGAGAGCTATTAAGTTACTCGCAACATAATTTGATCAGGAAAAATCACTATATCAATATTTGATTTCTGATTAAAGATCAAAGTTTTTCTAATTTACTTCCATAAAATTTAGTTCCCAATTATAGAAAGAAAATTAAAAATAAAATGATTTATTTCATTTAGAGTAAAAAAAAAGATTGTTAGCAGTAGCTGTAATACAGGAAATTTAATACGGATGTGTTTGTGTTTCACGAAAAAATTTTCTAAGACACTTGCAAAAACATACTGAAATATTTTTGTCAAATACAATTTGTTCATTGTCTGGCTTGATTAACGTTTAATTAAAAATGTACTTAGTCAATAAATTCATGCTGCATTTTTTCATTGCTAATTAATAAAAATTAATGCAATCAACTAAAATAAAGTTATTAAAAATAAATTCCTTATGTTTTTTATGCTTAGTTAAATATCGAATCTGCAGATGTATTCTAATTTCATTGAATATCATAGTCTTGAATTCTTATAATGTAAAAATTTACATATTTTCAAAATTTAATATTTTCTTTTCTTCGAAACCAAGATAATAAAAAATGATTTTTGAGATTTTTATAATCAGACATGCTTTTATGAAAGAAGTTCCGAAATAATCTGAGAATAAAGATATTTTTTTGTTTAGTATTATGAAAAGAAAGATTGATGCAGAGTTTGTTACTATCATTATTTTGATATTTTAGCATTAAAGATATAGTGAGTTAATCATTTTATCCTTTTGTGGTAAAGTTTTAAAGAGAACAAAAACAGTGATTCCGTTTAGTTATATATTTTACATATTTTCTCAAAAATCTGTTTATATTAGATGCTTGAGATTAAAGTGATAAATTATGTATCCATTTATTTGTGATATATATTGAGATTATTTTTCTACGAAGATAAAACTTTAAAACGTTTCACAAATAAGTATTTCTTACTTACCTTCAGGTAAACGTATAGATAGATTTTTATTCATAATCTTTTAAAATATTACAGAAATAAAAGTACTAAGCACAAAAATGCGAAGTGTGGGAACTTGAATTAAAATAGCCAAGCGACTGCAATTATTTAAAAACTTACTTATTGTTAAATAGATTACATATACGATATACAGCATGACATTGTCTTTGTGAAATGCTCGAATCAGACATTTTAAAATACTCTCTACATATTTTTGAAATAATATTCATAGAATTTTTCTTTAAGCTAGTTATTTATCTATTAATTATTGCATTGAATAATATTTGAAATAAAATGTTTTAACTGTAGAAGTATAGATAGAGTTAAATAGCTCAAAAATATATATAAAAATATTTTAATGCAAGCAATAATCTTAAGAAAGTAATATACTAAATAACTGATATTAGTTTTAACAAAATAAATTGTATTTGATAGGTAAAATTAAAGAAAATAGAGTGGTTTATATGCAAATTCGAGCATTCGAAGTTAGTAAAGTAAAATGATGATCGATTCTTATCCTTTATATTTCATTAATTTAGATACAATAAAAAAATTTTATTGAGTAATTTCGAAGTGAAAAAGTACTTAACAAGCCCTAATACCTCTTAATCAGCTAAGTCTAACACGAAAAAAATATGTTCTCTCAACTGATAATCTGACCCCTAACAAAAGTAACATTTTCACACGTCGTTAATACAACTAAAGTACAATAAAGATAACCTTTGGTATGTGCACCGTCGCTTAAATTAGTCCTTTCATTGGTATGATGGCTTACATTTTATGGAAAAGGTGCTGGAACAAATCGTGCCATAAATTCTCATTTAACTCTGGGCAGTTTTTTGGCGGACCAAAATGGCCTGGGTGGTTAGTTTAACACGCGGGGCGAGCTTAGTGTTTGACAGAATATCGGCGTTTCCATCATATCCTAGTGCGTTATTATACAGCGAGGTGGCCTATAGGCGGGGCCTAACGATGATTGATAGTCACAGAGGATTTTCTGCAAATCTGCAGGCATCGGAATCTTCCCTCGAAGGATGGGGAGGCAGTTCCTCTAGGGAAGGGGTGGACTGCCAATTGAAGAAATGAATGCAAACCGAATCGAGATGAAAAGGCGAGAAATCGAGATCTTAGCGGTTTTTCGAAAAGTTTTGAAAGCATACAGGGCATTGATGAATAAGAAATGAATCAAAATTTGTTTTATTTAAAATTTGTTTATATTTGAATTTGTAATACATAAAAAATTAATTAATTTTCACGATTAAAAATTAATTTTTTATCCTATTTACTCGAATATAAGCCGCACCCTTAGTTCTCAAAATGTTTTTGTGAAAAAATGTTGTTATTGATTCTAAGCCGCAACCCTAATTCTATATACCTTTTTGCGAAAAAATAAAAATTGCGTAAAAGGCTCCAAATATCCAATACTTTAAAAAATAAAAAAATAAATAAAAATTTTAATGAGAAATAAGAAGTGAATAATTAATTTATTTTACCACTATTAAAAACTTTCAAATACATACATGAACCTTGTGACGGATCTATACGCGCCTATAACTAACCCCTTGGGGACTTTTCTGGGGCAATAATATTACCAACCAACTTTCACCGAAGCAAGGAAACGTGATTAGGCAAAAATTAAGTGTATTATATAAATTCTGTATTCACGAGTTTTGAGGGTTAGTTGGTGAATGGAGGATCTTGAAATTATTAAGTGCAAATCGGAGTTTATCAATTGAAGAAGTCTAAGAGAGTATCACTCGACGGTGTTTAAATCCGGATAAGGATCGCATTCAAGACCTCAACTGGAGGACTCAACTTCATAAAAGTACAGGTATCGTGATCCTTGTTTAAATAGAAGTCTAGCTTATTAGTGCGCGACGTTGTTTATATCGAGCTGGTATGGGTTATCGTGGAATCAGTTGGGGGGCCGTATTATTATCCCCAGGCTAGCGAGTCTCACCTTCGCGCTCTGCTATCTGATCATTTATCTCAATTAGATTATTATTGTGCTTGCTTGATATTTTGGTGACAATAAAATAATTAGAGTGAATCATGTCTACTGATTATTCAGTTCCTCCCACACATCTAGCCGGATCCGAGAGTAGACAAGGGGGATTAGAGGGAAGCAGGAACCGACAAGCATTACAACCTATATAATAACTCTAATCATCAGTATCATGTTCCGAAAATCATTCGTCACTTCCATAGTTACAGCTAACTTTGGAATTGGTGCCAGCGTTGCCGTTTTCCCACACGGTATCGTCTTCCCTGCAATATTTTTTTTAAAAGAATGCATTATAAACTATGTAAAAGGCAGGTGTAATTTTACATGCAGAAAAAACAGAAACACGGATGAAACAAATATGCGTCAATGATATAAGCAAAATGACTTAATTTTTCCTTGTAAATATTTAAGATTGTTGAACATTTACAAGGAAAAACTATTTTTCCTTGTAAGTGTTCAACAGTATACGCATATTTGTTTCATCCGTGTTTCCATTTTTTCTGCATGTAAAATTACCTGCCTTTCACATTGTTTATATGCGCCAATGACGTAAGCAAAAGGTAAAATTTCCTTGTAAATATTAAAGACTGTTGAACATTTACAAGGAAAAATTATTTTTCCTTGTAAATTTAAGTCCTTTTGCTTATGTCATTGACGCATATTTGTTTCATCCATGTTTCCGTTCTTTTCTACATGTAAAATAGCCTCCTTTTCTTACTTGCATCATAGTGAACACGTCTTGATGTGTTTACTGATATAATGTGGTTAAAAGAAAGCGTATACAAATTTTTTTTCTAAATAATAGTAGACAATGATGTTTAAGGAGATAAATAACGTAATGGGATAAATTATCTATGCAAGTAGCGAGAATGAACGATTACATTTTTTCTTTCAAAAGAGGAAGAAACTCAACTTCCTCCATCCAACAAATGTTTTGTCCCCTTCAATTCTAAGCCACACCCAATTTTCAGTTACATTAATACTGGAAAAATAGTGTGGCTTAGATTCGAGTAAATGTGGTAAGTTGTAAGATAAACGAAATTGTATTTATAAGTTGTGAGCGCTACCTATTTGGCACCGTTCCTTCGCCGACTTGCCTACCTAAGGGTGCGGAGGGAAACAAAGCATTACAAACAACTTCCATAATAACTATTATTTTATTTCTATTCAAACACACTTAATCAATCACAAGTGAAACTACAAAAGGAGACCCTAGGAATGATATATATAAAGCGAGCAATCTATTCTCAATGAATAACTCTAAGTGAACTAGACAAAGTGAACAAACGCTGTGATCTGATTACTAAATCTAATTCAATCTATCTTAGATCCTTAATCTAATAATTTATTATCTTAGCAACTCTTTCCTTAACTCGCGCTATGTTTGTGAAATACTCAATGAAATATTCTAATATTCTCACCTACGTATCACCGCAACAGTTCTCCTCTTCCTTCTATCTTACATCCATAAAACCTATATAGACTTTATATAGTCGAACTAATTTAAATATCAGGGTTTCTTCTTAAGTGGCTGTGAATTAACGCGAATGCTGGCCCCAAAGTTTCCCCAAGAGGATTATTTAATAAAGACAAGTATAGATCCGTCACAAAGTTATGAGTACTGTTTCTGCAATGGCTACAATTTTGCTTATTGTTAAAGAAAGGGACCTAAGTTCAAAATTTCGGATTGAAAAATGTCCTAATAATTGCATAAGATATTGATATAAGAACGAGTGAATATTGTTTGCTGCCATATATCCATATATACTGCTTTCTTAAAATTTAAAAATATTGAAAAAATCTGTAAAGAAATAAGTGGTTTATTAAAATGCGATGCGCTCTCTAAGCCGTAATAAGGTAAAAATATTACGCTGTTTTTGTTCTCTTTTTCGGCATTATTGAGTCGTGGAATAGGTAAAACTCCTCCTGTTAACATGGTGTGGAAGTTAGGAAAGGGGGAAACCACACAGCTTAGGTGTCATCTTAGTCAATTGATCTGTTTCAAAATTATAAGGTTTATTACCTATAGTGCCCTCGTGTTGCTTTAAAATACGACGTAAATTAAAATCAAATCAAAGTTTGAATATTTTCGCATCTGAAAACTTTGGTTACGAGTCTGGATCATACTATTTATAATTTTAGTTGAAGACATTCATAAGAGATACTTCACTAACTTTTTGTTATTTGCTGCCAATTGTCCTTTCATTTAAAAATATTTATATGTAAATTACTTATGTAGATCATATTTACATAACATATATGTTTATATGGTACTTATGGGTTATCGCAACAATGTCAACTTCAAGATAACTCGCCAAGTTGGCAATCCTTATTTTTCATGTGTCGTGCGCGCTGAGTTGGCAGTCATGTTTCTCCTTTCGTATAACTTCTCCTATACCGTGGCGATAATTCGTATATAAGGCCATTTATATAACTTACATAACTCCGTAAACTATATAAGACTAGGGAAACTTATGCCATGAGAGCCGTTTACTTTTCTTTAAATTCTCTAATCAAACAAAAATGAGGTAGAATTCGTATTTTTTCACACTTAACGATTTTGTTTTCTCGTATAATCTCTCTTAGCTGTCATTACTAATATAAACCAAAATATTGGCAAATTTCTCGCCAATTAACTACATTAAAAGTACGGATTTTAATTCTTTTGGCACATTTTTGTGCTTAAATGTGCTCTCTTTCTACTGAATCAAAAAATAAGATACCATGTTTAATTTCTTCTTATATTCGATCTCTTACATAAGAGTAATCTTTTTTTTCCAATTATTTTTGTTTGCATGAATGTGGGCGCGAAATTTTTACTTAAAAAAACATGCGCCTAACAGATTTTTAATTCAAAGCTATGCGATCGTCACCAACGCGAACACGATTGCAGAATGTAGATGAGTAAAACCAAATGAGCGTAACGTAGCTGAACCTGACACTCAATTTAGATTAACTCTTCAGCAAAACGCGCTTTATAAATGTGGCTTTCTTTGGTATTTTGCAGGTTCGTTTTATTTAGTCAATATTCAATAAATTCATCTCAAATAATAACTCAATAGCTGCTTTATAATTCTCTTCAGAAAGAGAAAAACCAGCTACATCATTATGTGCACTAGCTCCTCCAAGTAGAGACTTTAAATACGAAAATTTATCAATTTGCGTTAAATTTGGATTGTTGTCAATGGCATTAGAAAATTGACCCCAAAATTCAAGCCAGGTGCTACTATCACCCTAAAACTTTTGGATTGTAAGTTTAGGCAACTTCATGGAACATTCAGAATTTAAATTACACGCTTTAACCGCTTGCCTGATTATCCCGAGTTATCTCGGGTTCGTATACATTGCAGTTAATTATTATCCCGAGAAAACTCGGGGGAAACAGAATTTGTCAGTACGATTTGTTTTATCACGATTTTGCTCGGCCTGGAGGAAATGAAGGGAAATGTTCAGCTTTGATTGGTAGTTTGCGAAGATTTGTTGGTTTCGTGGATTTTTTTTGGCGGGATAAGTTATGTGTTTTCCCTACTGTATAGTACACGTAAGCTTGTGGATTAGAGTAATGTCTAAAGAAGGATAGTTCCGTTGAAAAAAAAGTAAAATAATGGCGATGATGCAAGATAGCAAAAGCAATGCTTTTTCATAGAGTTATTATGATGAACATTCAAAATAGTGGAAGTGATTCTTCTGTATGTAGCCTACATTTTGTACTGTAAGTCAGGAGGTTCACGATCATCTAAAGGATATAGAATGGAACTGATTTAAAAAGTAATTTCAGAAAATCATCGTGACGTTTTTTATCGCATCAGGGAGACCCAACATTAGTCCTTCACAACTCAGGTGAACCTCTAAACATTTTCCAGATGTTATTTCTTCTACTGAAAAAAATCTAATCTAACGAGACAATGTACTCTGAACTATCGTAAAGAGGAAAGCTAGTAAGAAAAGAGACCAGACACCAGTGTACAGAATGTCAGGTATCACTTTGTGTTGTCCCTTGTTTCAAAAACTATCATACAAAGACTAATATTTCACTTTTTCCATTTGACCGAGATAATACGGGATAGTAAACTAATATTGAAACTAAATGATTTTACACCCTGTTAACAATTCAAAATTCTACTTAAAACTTGTATATTTTATTTCGTTTCGTTTCCTTGTATTTAATAATACAGTAAAAAAAAAATGTGATGATTTTTTGCAATTTTTTTCAAAAACATTTGTAATGGAAGTGGTTAAGAAGTTCAAAAAATGTAGCAAAAGATTAGATATATAATTTTAACTTTTTTATTGAGAGAAAAATAAGCAATTACTGATAAAAGGGACGGGGAGAAGAAACAAATTTAAAGAAGTTGAACTTTAATGTGTCTTCTTAGGTAACAATACAGTTTATATGAGAATGCTCACTTTTTGTCATGCATCAATTTCCATACTTAAATTTTCAAGATATATACTTATTGCTATTGGCATACATATATATCAAGAATTTTTGATTTGGTATTATGTATATCATTATATAACAGTGCATGGCATTTAAAATACAATATTAAGAAATAATGGCCAGAAACTCACGCAAATTTCGTAGTAGGTGTACTTAACCGAGTATTGAAAATTATGTGAAATGCGTAGATCTGTTACGTTGAGTAAGATATATAGGAAGGAACCCGCAGAATGAGAAATATTCGCGCTGTTCTTTCGCCAGGAACTTTATTTTGGAAATTTTTCTTGTCTTCGAGAATACGTGTATTAGCAGAAAATTCCAGCCTACCGCCAAAGGAGCAATCCCCAGCATACAAGTGATTTTACGAAGGTCATAGTGAATGGACTAAGAAGAGCAGGTTGGTTCAGATGCCAAATCTCAACTGACATTCAACTAGACGCGTTCACAATGGAAAAGCTTTGACATGAATAGTTGGAACAAAGAAATGTGGAAAGTTTGAGCAATGTTGGTGTGGCATGAACAATACCAGCACGCTTGGGTCGACTCATGCACTGACAAGCCGTGATGGCGCCACAAACCACTTTGGTGCTAATTTGCAACATGTGTAGGGCATTCTGAATGTCCTATAATGACCAGGACTCTTACTCGAAGTTTGGTTGCTAGTAGTCTGAAGATGGATTATATTTCAGAACTATTCAAATTAATATTTAATTCAAAATTATTTAAATTGATAAATTTACATTTTTTTAGTTTAGCATTTAAAATTGAAAAAATTAATACGAGTCAAACTTCAAAACAAACTATTAACCGAAAAAAATAGGTAGGTGATAACATACAACACAGCATACTTGTATTTAAATGGTATTTTTTATGAATAATCTAAGTGAATATTTCTGCATGGTTCTGAATATGATACCTCAACGAATATGCGATGGGAAACATATTTTCGCTTAATTATCAAAGTACTTTCATGCTAAGAATGCATATCTTGATTTTAAATCTCAATTTTTAAACTTCATATGCCAACTTCCGCCAAATCAGCAAATTGCGTCCGCATGAAGTTTGGAATATGAATTAAAGACTGTGGCAGAGAGAGGCAGCGTCCACATAGTTCATGAAATTGTGCTTAAGTTTTATGACAAGAATATTGCTACAGTAGAACGTCGTTTATTCGTATCAATTGAGTCCGGACACCGTTCGTATACGCGATTGTTCGGATAACCGAAAACCGAATGTGGTCCATGCAGTATATGAAACCGGACAATATATACGAATATTGAAAATCATCATATGTGAGAAATGTGCTTGAAAAAAAAAAGCAAAATAGGTGCAAAATGTCGCAATTTTATCTTTATTTGGGAAAATAACCACTTATTCTTCGCTGTACTATTGTAAACCTTTTTTCCGTTGCAAAGTCTCCGATTCTCTTGAGCAGCAGTAGTTGAGTAAAACAGCACTCTGAATGTTGTTCGTATCACTCCATAGCTGTCTCTAACGCAGAAAAACGCGTCAGCATTTGGTGAACCCTTGCTACTTTCGTTGTTGTTGTCTTCGTCTTCATCCGTTTCATCGTCGACAGGGTCGGATTCTTCTTGCACAAAAGTCACAATCTCCTCATCATTTAGCATTTGAGACCCACAGTCTTCTGTATTGCATGCCATCCAGGTTTCTACGACAACAAAAGAGCATGTACACATCCCTTCACTTGACTGACCTAATATTCCGCGCAGATGTTTACCAAATCACACAACTTAAATTCTTCATCCCTCACCTTGGGTTTTTCCGTCACTTTTGGCCTCAAGCGAAGCAATTGTTGAGCATTGCACTGTTCGAAAACGTATCCGGACTTTGGTCCGGATATGTGACGCTCCGGAAAATAAAGGTTCGGATAAACAACGTTCTTCTGCATTAAAAGTTCATAAACTGCGTCTTTAGAAAAGTAGCAAGATAAGTCATCAAAAAGATAAGTGAGAAAATTAATAGGGTTTTGTACGCAATATTTTACTGATGAAAATACCAGACATGCAATGCAATTGACATGAAATAACGCCCATCTCTAATCTCTTGCTTAGAAGCTACGATTGTGGTGTGGAATGTCTTACAAAACCAGAAATAATCTCGGTTATCTAATCGTGGATTAAAAATTACGAGGGCCATCATTCAATAAACCATTATGTTGTTACAAGACAATTTAAATGGAAAAAAAGTAGTTAATGGTACATAAATATCAGATCAGCTCTGTATTAGGCTATTGGAGAATAATAGGATTACTATAATAAGTAACCGAAATCATATAAAGCTATATTATTTGTTACATTTTAACACGCTTTTATTAGCTTCACTTTGTGACGGATCTATACGCGGCTCTACTAACCCTTTAGGGACTCTTTAAGGGAAATATTTTATTCAACCAACTTTCACCGAGTGAAGAAAGCGTGATTATGCAAATTAAGTTTATTATATAAATTCTGTATTCGCGAGTTTTAGGAGTTAGTTGGCTAGTAAAGGATCGTGAAATGATTAAATGTAATCGGAGTTTATTAATTGAAGATTTCTAAGAGAGGATCAATCGATGGTGATTAAATCCGGATAAGAGGATTGCATTCAAGGACTCAAGTGTAGGACTCGACTTCATAAAAGTACAGGTATCGTTATCCTCATTTAAATAGAAGTTTAGCTTATTAGTGCGTGACGTAGTTTATATTGAGCTTGTTTAGGTTATCGTGGAATCAGTTGAGGGTCCGTATTAATATCCCCAGACTAACGAGTCTCACCTCCGCGCTCTGCTATTTGCTCTGTTATCTTAATTAGATTATTATTGTGTCTGCTTGATATTTTGATGACAATAAAATAATTAGAGTGAATCATGTCTACTGATTATTCAGTTCCTCCCACACACCTAGCCTGCCCCGAGGGTAGACAAGAGGGTTCAGAGGGAAGCAGGAACCGACAGGTATTACAACTTGTATGAAACGCAATCTTTGAACTCGATGTTTACCGACTTTAAAAGCTCAGATTAATTCGAAATTTTGCACACTTGTCAAGGACCGATGACAGTACAATAATTTAGTGATTTTGTCCCATTGTCCCGACAAGGATCATCAGGATAAATTATTTTCCATTTCCAAATTTGGAGACTAATTCCAGATTTAAAGACTAAAAGATTAAGTTACAACCCCAAAACGAAAGCACTTTGGGTTAATACAAATGTAAAAAGCAAAAAAAACAAAAAAAAACAAAAAAACAAAAAAAATGTTCTTTATGTGAAAAAGGAAAGGATGCGTCAGCAATTTTTTTGTTCGGTTTAATAAAAGCGTGTTTTTTTTAGTTTTTTAAATCATCATTTATTACCATTTTAAACTAAATCACTAACCTCATCCACATAAAAATTCTCACCAGATATCCTGCGAAGTTTCATACTCATAAACCAACAAAAATTGCCTGAAACATTTTACCGTATGTGAAAAAATATCCAATTTGTCTCCTTTGTAAACCAAAAAGTGTCCCTTTTACAATAAACTTATGACAAAAAGAGAAATAAGGGGGGAAAACTCAATAGGCGGGGAATTTTTGCAAGAAAAAAAGTCTCTACATGTTATTGTCGAAAGTTGGATCCTGAGTATTGGCATCATATTCCGAGATAAATGAAGAAAGGGATTGCACGAAAATCCCTTTCGGGACGATCCGCCAATGAAATCGTTCCTCGTAGTGGCGATGGGTGTTGAGCAGCTTTAAATGCTCGTCAGTTCTGGAATGCTGAAACCTTTATTCTAACTGTAGGCAAGGGAGCCCATATCGTTTTCTTTTTTCTTTTTAGTTCTGGTGCTACTTTCCCCCTTTCGGTAATGATCAAAGATATGGTGTCGCGAAGATTCGCTTTTTTTATTGCAGATTGGAATTGATCGTAATGGTTGGTTTGTGGATGATAGTTGTAGTTAGGTTTGGTGGGTTTTGTAAGGGGGTATATATAAAACTCTTTTTTTATTAGTCGTAAATAAATAGAAGCTATAAGATGAGTCAATTCACATGTTCCTTTTTTACGTGCTTTTTATTGTGCGAATTATACTTATTTGAAGAATATTTCCTCTTTGTTTTCTTTAGAGGATTCCACTTTTAGAGGAGTGTTGTTGGACACCAATATTACTCATTTTGAAATTAGTGCAATACATATAACTTAACGTAATTATATAATTGATTTTAAAATAAAAAATAGCTAATTTTTGTTATCAACATATTCTAAGCGTTAAAAAATATCTTTATCTCACAATTTTTTGAAATTAATTCGTGTTCTTACCACGGTGGTGACCAATATTTTTTTACGCTGTTAATTGAATTCCATAAAAACATTTCTCCAACATTCAAACAGGAATTTTCACAACTTTTCAAAATAAATATAATCGTTCTTTCTTCACTTGTTTTCGATTCAATTTTACACTTTAATGCGCTTTATCATACATAAATAATACGCGCGCGTAACGGGATATCTTTATTATTTTAACAATATTTCGAAGAGATGTATCATTTTTTAAAGGGAAAAATAGTTTTTGAGTTTCTTTCTTTGTTTTCTTACAGTTAAAAGTAAATAAAGGTGATAAGGCAACCCAAAACTGCTTTAAACATCATCACTATGCATAAATATTAAGAAAGTCGTAGATAATAACTTCTGAGATACACTCTTTCTAGAGACATATCATTCTAAGTATTCCAACACAATCATACATTGTCATTAGATGTTTTTGATAACGTTGAGCAGCTTTTGAGCATTTCAATTGGTTGTAGCAATAAGGGTGCCATGACATTGCGATCGTGCCAAAGAATCAAGTTCGTGTTTGAGTCCTAATTCCAATAAGGAACTGTAGCGTAAAGGAACTGATCTGTATGAAATTTACGGGGTTAAATTTCTTCCCCTTAACAGGTTTGCCCGTACACCGTACGGCCACCAAACTTAACAGTCGGCACAATGCAGTCACTAAAGAAACGTTCGTCGGGCATCCGCGAAACCCAGACGAGTCCATCAGACTGCCAGACTGTAAAGCGAGATTCATCACTCCAAAGAACAGTTTTCCACATGTCCACAGTCCAATGACGGTGAGCTTTACACAATTGCAATTCATGCTTCGCATTCTGTGGAGTGATGTTTGGCTTGTGAGTGGTTGCACGACTATGGAATCCCAAGTTGTTTAACTCTCGACGGACAGCCCTGCTGCTAACACTAATTCCTGATGAACTTTGGAACTCCTGAGAAATTTCCACCAACGAGGACTTGCGATTTTGTTTCACTACCCTTTTCAGAGTTCTGCGTTCACCAAGAATTTTCGGCCTACCGGCTCGTTTTTCTGCCGTTTCACTCTGCCTCGACGTTTCCTCTTCACAATTACATCACTCACAGTAGATTTAGGCTTCTGTAGAATGTCCGCAATCTCACGAACTGATTTCCCACAAAGGTGGCATCCCACTATACTGCCTCGATCAAACTCACTAAGCTCCTTTGACTTACTCATTGCCTCCCAAACGCATAAATACAATCTGACAAACCACTACCAATACTTTTATAGCTTTCAATTACGTATCAAATTGCGTCACTCGCCAGAACCACTTTTTTAAAGGGTGTTCGGATACTTTTGGCCAGATAGTGTATATATATATGTATATATATATATATACACATATATATATATAATTTTACGATAATTTGAGAGCTATTTTTGAAAGTACTTTAAGGCTTGAGCAATTTACTGAAACTTTAAACTATTTATCCAGCTGTATTTGGTCATTAGACATGATACTTTCATAAATAGTTTTATAATACGCTTTTTATTAGGTTCACTGGTATGTAACAGAATCTTGGAACTCGATTTTTATCTACTTTAAAAGATTAATTCGAAATTTTGCACACTCCTCAAGTTCTGGTTACAATACAATAATTTCATAATTTTGTTCCATTGTCCTGATAAGGATCATCAGGATTAACGATTTCCCGTTTCCAAATTTGGTGACTAGAAAATTAAGTTATAACCTTGAAGCTCGTGGTTAATACGAATACAATAAACACAAAAAAAAGTTCTTTTTGTGAAAAAAAGGGAAGCATGTAGAGCAATTTCTTACCAAAACAAATGAAACACCCAGTTTTTCTGAAAATGGAAATAAAATAAATGATAGCTTAAACAAAACAATTCTTAATATTAGAATAAAATGATTAAGGTGAAAGTTAATGTCATAGTGGTAAAAGCGTGGGGTGCTCGATATGAATTGTTAACATTTTTCACTAGTTCTATTCCGAAATACTGAGTTAGCGTAAAAATGTAGTACAAAGATCCCCACGCTTTTACTACTATGACATTAACTTTTTCATTAATCATTTTATTCATATATTAAGAATTATTTTTTAATTTTTTAGTTCGATTCACTATAAATCGTGTTTTGTAGTTTTTTAAACTATAATTTGTTTTTCATTTTTTAGATGTATCTACAATAAAAGCTCGCCTTTTTAAAAGCTTTTATTTAACTTACAATGTATGTATGTATGTATGTATGTATGTATGTATGTAATTTGTTCGGTGAATCTTGCAACTCAATTTTGAAGCTGATATCTTCCTCCATTGAGCTGAAATTTTGTATACACGTTTAGTTTGATGACAATGCATGTTTTGACCATTTATATTCCGATATTGCAATTAATTAAAAAGATATTAATTAAAAACGTTAAACTAGTTTTGGGCGCCAACTTGGATATATTTGCATTGTTGTAATAATTTTATTGTTACAACAATGACAAAAGTTGGCGTCGAAAATCGGTTTTCAGCCAAACTGGAATTTCATAACGTTGCGCTATTGACAGTATTAATTAACTTTGTCTAAAAAATAATTACATTTCTACAACGTAAAAACAATCTAATTTCTACAACGTATGCAATTTTTTTACAAAAATCTATCTATTTCCTTGGATTTAAATTCAAAACAAAAAAGTAGAGCTATTTTTCAAGTAGATTGGTACATTGTATACCTTTCTCAACGCTGCCAAGTTAAACTGAGATGGAGTATTGAAGAAATTCTTTAAATAATTTATCTAACTTTAATCTATGAAATTCAGACAAAAAATAATTACAGAATCGGAAAGATCATTTTTTTAATGTATGTTAGCTATCAAAAAGGAATCCGCTAGGAAAACAATAAGAGAAAAATATTATCTAGAAATGCAATATATTTTCGATTAAAAAAAATAATTTTAGAATAAAATGAAGTAATTTTTTAAAGAAATTTTCTAATTTTAAGCCTACGAGTAATTTAAATATACCTCATTTTATCACCAGTAATCTAAACACACACTACGACATGTGTCCTTAAATTTAATTACAAATAGAATCTGTTAATTTTATTTGAATTTAATTATTGATTTTTTCAAAATCAAGTTTCTAAAGATGATCTGAGCAATTAAAAAAAAAATAGATTCTTACGTAGAAGATATTCAATGTCCAGCAAAAAATTATCATTATTTGATAAAACTTTCTTTTTTGATTACAAAATGCGTTTTTAGTCTTAAGCATTTTATTGATTAATACAAATATTTAAATGCCTTTTGAAGTTTTTAATAAACAATTAAAATTTTCTTCTAATATGTTAGAGAAATACATCCCTTATCTTCAAAATATTTCAAATAAATAATATATTCTTTAAGTTTTTCAAAAATAGTCAAAATTTTAATTAAACATTTAATAACTTCGTCATTTATGAAGATAATCTCACTAAACCTTTTTTTTTTCGTGTGTAGAACAATGTTAGCCAAAATCTGCATGAAGATTGAAAAAATTGCTTAAAAATTACGGATTTAAAAAAATTGTGTTTTTAGTCTAATACCATTTTGCGAGAATTAATTCAGCTAAACCAGGGATGGCGAACCAGCGTTCAATGAGTTGAACAGGCTGAGAAACCTGTCCAGCGATAACTAAAAAGTAAAAAATAAATTAAATGTAAAAAAACTTTTTTAAGAACAAGCTTTTATTTAAACACGCTAAAAAGAATAAAATAAACTTTTCCTTTAAAACTTTTTTTACTATCAACTTATAACGTCATTACACAATTTATATGATATAAAAGCTTGTCGCGAGATTTACCTGTATAGATAAACAAGTAAAATAAATAACTTGACCTGATTGATTTTGGTTTTTAAAAATTCAAACTAAGTAAATATGAGTACTTAAATATTGCGACAAGCTTTTATATCATATAAATTGTGTAATGACGTTGTAAGTTGATAGTAAAAAAAGTTTTAAAGGAAAAGTTTATTTTATTCTTTTTAGCGTGTTTAAATAAAAGCTTGTTCTTAAAAAAGTTTTTTTACATTTAATTTATTAGTTTTTTAAACTATCATTTATAAATTGTTGAATTTATCCTTGAGTTTGATATTTGGAACCGGAATTACGTGGCTACTGGAATTAGTCTTGCACTTCAACGGATATTAATTATTGGGTCCGATGAGTGCTTATTCTCTTCCTTTACAGGGCCTCGTATGAGTTCCTATTGTTATATTTCAAAGATTCCGTCTCTATAGATATAGATCAAGCTAATAAAAGTGTGTTAAGAAGAAATATGAAGTGTCAATCGTTTTATCATTTTCTAAACTAGGGGTGGCCAACCTTTTTGGGAAGTGTGCCACTATCTGATAAAAAATATTTTGCGTGCCACTTTAAACTATTCCAACAAACCAAAAATTATGAAAAAGTGAAAAAATTTTACTTTTAGGCTTATTACGAAATTTTAAAGCAAATAGCACATATTTTAAGCAGGTCAAACACATCACTCAATAAGTCCCGAGCCTAACTAATAAAACAACAACTTTTCTACAAAGTTGAACTTTATTTTTCGAGATACTCCCCTTCAAGAGTGATGCATGAACCCCGGTGCTCTTCTAATTTTTTAGTACCTTTTTCGTAGAACGATTTGTCTTTGCTCTCAAAATAGGCTTTTACTTCGGCAATCACTTTTTCATTTGAACCAAACCTCTTTCCTTGTAGCATTCTTTTAAGATCTGAAAACAGCCTGTAGTCACTGGGAGCTAGATCTGGACTGTACGGTGGATGGGAAAGTAATTCGAAGAGTAATTCGTTCAATTTTACCATCGTTTTCGTGGACTTGTGGCACGGAGCAATGTCTTAGTGAAACAGTACTCTTTTCTTTTGCATTTAAGGACGTTTTTTCTTCATTTTTTCATTCAGTTGATCCAATAACGCAATGTAATGTTCATTATTAATTTTTTTGCCTTTCTCAAGGTAGTCAATAAACAAAATTTCATGCGCATCCCAAAATATGGACTCCATAACCTTAGGAGCTGACGTTCGAGTGTTTGGTCGCTTTGGACGCCTTTCACTGGCTGCTGTCCACTCAGCTGACGATATTTTGGATTCAGGCGTGTAGTAATGGATCCATGTTTCATCCATTGTCACATATTTACGTAAAAAATCTTGTTTAATTTGCTTAAACAGTTCCAAACAACGTTTTGAATCATCGATGCGTTGTTGTTTTTGATCGATAGTGAGCAAACGCGCGCGCGCGCGCGGCACCTACTTTGAACACAGCTTTCTCATTGACAGATGATAATGCAAAATAGAAAATACACTGCCATATGATACCTTTAAATTCTCTGCTAGCTCACGCAACTTCAATCTACGATTGGCTAAAATGATTTCTTGCACTTTTTTGATGATTTCTGGAACAACTGCAGAATTTGGGTGACTTGAACATTCAACGTCGTTTGTGTCTGTACGACCCGTTTGAAGTCAGCATACCATATCTTAACAGTTGTTTGCGATGAAGTAAAGTTCAGATAACATATATCAAGTCATTGTTTTGCTTGAACAGTGTCTTTCTCCATCAGAAATAATTGTTTAATAAGCACATGAAATTATTTTTCATCTATGGTTTCCAAACAGTTGCCACAAAAAAGCACTGTAACTTTTTAACTAAACAAGATATTCTATCAAAACTTTGACACGGGCCGTTTGAAAGTTAGTACTACTAGGTTAGGCTTAGAAAAGTTAAAATTTAGCGCAATCTATATGCTAGCTCCGGGACTTATTGAGCGATGTGTTAAGTAGTGGAAATTTGAAAATATTATAAATAAGACAAAAATGAGCTTAAGTTTTATAGTTAAAATTTTCTTTTCAGTTTCAATTAATTAGGTTAGGTATAAAATAAAAACGAGTAACCAGAACAATTTAATTCTAAATGATTAATAAACAGTCAGTACTTTCTTAGTGTGGTTTTTTATTTCGTAGATTTTTTACTGAGTCATCTACATTGGGATCAGTTCTTGAAGATACTAACAGAATCGGATTGTCCTAGATGTGCATCAGTTTCTCCCCCCCCCCTAAATCGAGGGGGAAAAAGTCAAAGTGTGTTTACAAAAGAAGATATAAGATCAATCAGGATTGTAAAAGAGAACAATCTTTTCCTTGTAATCTTAAATTTAAATTATTTAAATATCTTGTAGTATCGGTAAGAAACCCTGAATCTCAAAGTTTATCTTCATTCTCGAGAAACAAGCACTCACTAGGCAGTTCCTTGTTTTCTTCCAGATACTTTACAACACACTCCCTCAAATTGCAGAATCTGAGGAATGCACTTCCTTCGGAAAACCAACACACACAATGAAGAAGTGTTGTTTACATTATAATTTTCTATTGTTATTTAATTAAGTGTATTTAAAGTAGCTTTTGTTGTTTTATTTTGTCTAAAACCAACACTTTTTAATAAATCAGTAAAAAAAATAGTATTTGTTATTATCTTTTCAAATTTTTTAATCTTCCAATAAGTTTTCGCGTGCCACTCTTACAACTCTACGGTCCCACACTGTGGCACGAGTGCCGCGGGTTGGCCACTCCTGTTCTAAACGTATTGCTGCAATGTTAATTTGTATCATCACTTTTAAACGTATTGCTTTATAAAAATAAAAATAAAATATTTAGCAGTTAGAACATAAGTTATTCTTTTTTCACTGTTTTCTTATTTCCATTTTCAGAAAAAAAAAAAACTAGACAGTTGTTTATATTACGGTAAGAAATTTCTGACGCATTCATCCTTCTCTTTCTCACATAAAGAACTCCTTTTTTACTTGTTTTATTTGTATTAACCACAAATGTATTAGCTTTTAGTAATCTTTTAGTCGTCAAGTCTGGCATTAGTCACCAAATCTGGAAATGGTATATGTCATAAGTTGCTAAATCTGGTATATGGAATTAGTCACCAAATTAGGAAACCGCTATTCCTGATGATCCTGATCAGAGCAATGGAACAAAATTATGAAAATATTGTATTGTCATCAGTCCTTGAAAGTGTGCAAAATTTTGAATTAATCAACCTTTTTAAGTGGTTAAAAATCGAGTTCAAAGATTCCGTTACATCCATGTGAAACTAATAAAAGCGTGTTAAAAATTGTCAAAGCACGAGGAAAATTTTTTGCTCTTGAACTTTCATATTGTCTTTTCCAACGTATAGCAATACTTTCGTAGAAGGTAGTATAAATTTGAAATCCCCCCCCCCCCAGAAATTGACAAATCAATTCAATTACTTCTGTTGTGATAAAATTAGATTCATAACTGCATAATAAAATATACACAGCTGAAATAAAATGTTTCGAGAAAAAAACATGTGATGCAAATAATATACATCTAAAACTAAAAAGTACTCACAAATCATAAAATTCTCGAAGCCCCGAACATTTTTACAACTATGGGCAGCACTATGCTGGCCAATCCCGGACGCATGATAAACCTATATATATGTGTGTGTGTATTTCTGTGCAAGAAAAGCTGATGGAAAAGCATATATATATTATTGAAGACAGATCAAATAATTCCCTTGCACCACAAGTATCATACAGGAATAAAAGAAGTAAATAAATTAAACCAAATAAAATAGAAAAACAAAACTTATGAAATAATGAAATAACAAAAGCAAATAAGTTCAAAGACAAAAATACATTACAAAACAAAACTGTAATGAAACAGAAACAAAACCAAAGCAATGAATTTTCAAAAATAAAAAAAATTGAAAAATTTACAAAAAATTACAAAATTAAAACAATGGAGATACAATAATTTTCTTAATAAAATATTTTTTACGTACCATGTTTTTAGAACCATTTTCATGCATAGTATTCCCCTTCTGAGCTATAGTCCAAATTTCAAGTCTCTAGCTCATCAGGAAGTTAGTTTAAAATCAATTACAAAATTCCACTCGGACAGACATACAAGAAAGCGAGTTAATAAAAACATGGTAACTTGGGGGCTCCTCTTTGACCCCCGAGTCACGAAATTGACCACCTAGATGCAACTCGACCCGTGATATCGACAGGTGGTCTTTGTTCATGTAAACTCTTGTAGTTCCTGTCGAAATCGGGGCCCCGCCACCTCGGTGACCCAGGTTCGAGACTCGAACTTCTTTTTTCATATTTTCCTGCATTATCATCCACTTCTGAGCTATGGTCCAAATTTCAAGTCTCTAGCTCATCGGCAAGTTAGTTTAAAATCTATTTCAAAATTCCACCCGGACAGACAAGAAAGCGAGTTGATAAAACATGGTAAAATAAAGTGAACGACGCTGAACTTGAAACAAGTTGAAAAAAATTAGGCCAGTTGATTTTAAGAGTTTGGCTTTTAGGCATTTTCTTTCATTCTTAAGGTACCCGACTGCCCTAAAATTGTGAATTTTGCCAAAAATTGACAAATTTTTTTATGTTTTTATTTTATAGGCCATCTTATTAGCTTTATAAAAATACCAATCTTATCATTTTCCGTTCACTAGAATAAAAACTACAAGTGTTTTAGTAAAAGCCGACTCTATTACTTTAAGCAAGATGTCACACTTTAAAACGCGTTTTATTTGAAATGTGATTTTTTAAAAAAAATAATTAAACGGGGTCAGCGATTACTCAAAAAGTTTTGAAAATAATTAACTGAAATTTTTTGAGTAAGTTCTGTATAATAGTAGAAGTGATTTAACCTTCAGATTTATTAATCACTGTTTTATTACAAAATTTACAGTCCCTTATGGGAATATAATCACTGTTTTTTTAAGCAATTTCATATAGTAAGTGAGATAAAGTGCTCTAGTTTTTGTAAAAATTAAAATATCTCTTATCCTAAAGGCATTTCGACAATGAATAACATAGCAACACATCAGAATTGAAAATTTGTTCATAAGCCTTTGGTACAGAATGGACCGCGTTTGTGTTACTTTTTTGTCAATTTTTACCCGTTTTTTTCGCATTTTAGTTATAATCATTTATTTTTCTCTTTTTAATTTTAGCATATTTTTCTTTAAATGTACTAAGAAAATCTAAAAACAAGAAAAAAAGAAAATCCACATATCTCCATTTTTTTGATAAAAATTTGTCGCAACTAGTCGGATACCTTGAAAAAAAAAAGAATGAAAGGAAAAAGGATAAAATTTTAAAGAAAAAAAGGATAAAAGGCTCCACACCTTGCTCCCTACCAACATTACAGTCACAAAGTTTGGAAGGACATAGGTTAAATCTATTGAGATACACTTTAAAATTACCGTTATGAAATTGCGTAATTTTATAGTTTGTAAAAAATGATCACAAGATAGTCTTTATAAAATGGTTCGAAAAAATTTCTTTGTCAGAAAATAGTGAGCTGATTTCGTGTATTGAGTGTTCCAAAGACAGAGAATGTTTTCTTCAGATTTTTCTTGTAGGACGATTTTGGAAATTTCAATCCTCTGCTTGGTAGTGAATTTTGCCAAGAAATCAGCCCTTTCGTTTCCAAATATTTCAGTATGTCCACGAATAAATGTAAAAAATACTGGGATATTTGAATCCTTAAGAATTTTAAGATTCTTTCGAATTTCCACAAGAGAATATTATTGCAAGATCAAATATTTTATAGAACATATATATATTAGACAATAAATACATGTATCAATTAATTCATTTAAATTTCCTTTGTCTAATACCTTCTGAAATACCATTTGCAACAGTGCTGAAATTATTTGTATCTAATTCGTTAAATGCGCGTTTCAGTATTTCACGTAATATACTTCATAAATAATTACTCAGCATGTATTTGAAAGTAGAATATTTGAATACTGTAAGAAAAGTCAATATTCGATTACGACAGCATACCCCAAGAAATTCCATCCTTATGATATTTCTAGTAATCATTTTTATTTGATTTTTGACTCCTCTTTTCGGAGGGAGGGGAGAATTACTTCCTGAAGTGTTCCAAATTCGAAAAGGAACAGATGCCGCTTTCCACAAATGAGCACTCGGAGAAACTTCCTTCGGTTACAATGACTTCGAAGATGCTGATGCTTTCAATTTTAGAGGAGCAATGAGGGTCCTCCAATTAGAGTCAAACCCCGTGAATTTTCCGAACAATCGTCACGTACACTTCCCGCAGCCATTCATTCGTTATCAAACAAAATTTCCCGCTCGCTTCATTGTACTTGTCCAATCCACGCGGGTTGTTATAATCTGTGTACTGCGTGACTTTTGACATGAGATTATCATCCGGAATGAATGAAAATAACAAGCGGATGATTGGCTTTGAAGGTTGACCTTCATAATGTTAAACAGATTGAGAGAAATGTTTTTGGTTGTGTTTAGGGGACTTGTGAAATGTGACTCATTGTTTTGTTTGGCGTTGTGTCATATTACATTTTATCGAAAGGTATGGAATGGTGACTTTTTTTGGATAACTATTAGTCACACACACACACACACACACACACACACACACACACACACACACACACACACACACACACACACACACACACACACACACACACACACACACACACACACACACACACACAACTTTGATTAAATTACGATGAAATGAAAATACTTAGAAAAAATACCAAAACTCTTTGATTGAAATGATACATTTATGCTCTAGGGATATATTTATTCATACTTATATCATATGTATTTTTTACAGAATTAATTGTTTCGAGGGGAGCTGGGAAAAAGTGGATTATTGTTTATGTTAAGGAGTTATGTCAAGTTCACATTTACACTAATTGATATCTGATAGAGAGGTTCTCTACAGAGCTTACTGACAGTCTCTGAAAGAGCACTGGTGACCGCGGAAGCCTTGTGGTTAAACGGACTCGTGAACGGAGTGTTATGAGTTTGAGTCTAGTACCACTGAAGACCCGCCTTGTAGGATGCAAGAGCCATTAAATCTGTCGAAGCTCAAACGTCCTCCTGTTGGAGTGGTGAGTAAGTTAGAAGAGGGGTGCCGGCTCAGGTGTCGTCCTCGTCACTTGACCATGGTTCAAAATTACGAGGTCCGTCACCAAAAGCCCTCGATTAGCTGAATAATGTGACGTTAATATTGATTCACTCACTCACTGAAGGAGAGCTCGGGCCATGGTTGCCGCGGTAGCCAAGTGGTCAAGGTATCGGATCATGGCTGGCGTGTTATGAGTTCGAGCTCAGTACCACTGAAGACTCGCCGTGTAGGGGAGCGATGCGCGTTAAATCTGTCGAGAGCTCAAATGTTTTCCCGTTGGTTTGGTGTGGTGGTTAGGAGAAGGGGTGCTAGCTCAGTGTCGTCCTCGTCACTTGACCATGGTTCAAAATTACGAGGTTCGTCGCCAAACGCCCTCGTGTAGCATAACAGTGCGACGTTAATATTCACTCACTCACTGTGGGCATGGTAGCTGATTGGTCTGTCACGAACACGTGACTTTTGTTGTCGAGTCACAGGCTCGATTCCTAGTGTTACTGTAGACCGGCCGTGTAGTTAAATATGTTGAAATATAAAGTCCTCCTATGGCGTGGTGTTGAAATTGGGAGAGGGGATACCATCTTCGGTGTCATTCTAGTCACTTGACATGGTGTGCAAAAGTACGAGGTCCGTTACCAATAGCCCTGGTGTCGCTTTAAAGTGGGACGTAAATTAACCTTTTCGTGGGCCTTGGAAAGAGATTACTTCCCATCTGCATGATCTTACAAAATACATCTGTGGGAAGCGCAAAACTCATTGTAATATATTTTCCTCATTATTATAATGATGGGAAGACTAATTCCCGTTTCTGTTTTGTGCTGCAATTTATTGTTCGATCGATTGAACAGAATTGGCACTTCTGTTTTGAAAGTTTGAAAACGTTGTGTAAGATTTGTTCTCTTATGCCTCCTGTTTCGATGGGACATTTGTATTCCTCAACTATTCTACTGCAAATGGGAGTTAAATACTGTTTTTAGAGTAATAGCATTTCCTTATTTCGTATATTTTTGTGTATTTTGTGAAATTATATCTAATATTGTATAATAAATAATGGTTGAAATGGGAAAGTGCTGTTGAATCATACAAAAGCCAGGTGAAATTTGCATACTATTTCAAAAAATAGAATGTTTATTTCGTAAGAAATATATTTAGGTAATAAATAAAGAGATTATTTTTTATTGTTAGCATATTTACTTATTTCTTATACATTTTTGCACATTTTATGCGAGTAATAAGTTTAATTTGAATAAGAAGTGATAAGCCTAACAGTGAAATGCAAAAATGTTATTGCATCATGAATAAAAGTCATGTATAATTTGCATATTTGAAAAATTAGAATATTTAATCATTAGGCAGTTACCTATGGTGGCATCACTTTTTCTTTTGAACCAAGGTGGTTGAAGGGGCTTTTAAAAACGAAAAATTTTGAATGATCACAGTGCCAAAAAATATTATTCTAAGCTGCTTTTTACGACTTTCCCATGACCCAACTAAGGAAGGTGTTGCTGCAATAAAATGGATGGACAATAAGGCTGTTACCTTGTTGACTACTGCACATAATCCAGTGATTAAGACATCTGTAAAGTGGACAATAAACGACGGTACTAAAGAAGAAGTACCTTGTCCAAAAGCTGTCTCTGTATATAAGGATGTCGTGGGAGGGGTTGATTGCTTTGATCAAAGAAAAGAAAGATACCAAATAGGAAGAAGATCTGGACAGCGTTATCTCGTCAGCTAATAGACGAATATTCCTCAAGAAAAAAACAAAATGACGGCTTGCTAGAAGTGTGTAGTTCCGGATGCTGTGCGCTTAGCCAGTGGATGAAATCATATGCCAAAGATGTTTTTCAACTACAGACGATGTAAGAACTGTAACAGAAAGGGACAAGAAAAGAGGACCCGCTACATGTGTGCCGAATGTGATGTCCCCGGTAAAATCCTAGGAGAGCCCACACCCTTGGCGACAAACCGAAAAAAGCGCCAAGTAAGAACGAAATGGCGCCAAGCGAACCCGACAAGGCTGCTAGTGAATATAGCGGGACACGGTGGATGCATAATGAAAATATATGTAAACAATACAGAAATTAATCAAATATATTTAAGATAAAAAAATATAAAAACAGCACTTACTTTCTTACTGCTGATCTGTTCCGAGTGGAGTGTACAGCGTGACAGCAGATTTTAAAAATACCTTAAAGGTCTATTCGCTAAGCGAATGATCGTGGGGGAGCGCCGCCATATATATTCTGCGAGGAAATGGTTGAACACACACACAACACATACCTTAGAACATACGAGGGCTGTTCAAAAAGTATCGAGACTGAATTTATTATGCAAAAACTTACATACATAAACACGTTTTGAGTCAACCTCCTTCGAAATATGCTCCATTGGCAGTAACACACTTGGCCCAACGATGTGTTTCCAGTCCTCGAAACATTTCTGGAACTCAGACTTTGGGATGGCCTGAAGCTGCTGTGTCGAATTCTGTTTTATGGTTTCAATGTCCTGAAACCGGTGTCCTTTTAAGTTGTTCTTGATCTTGGGAAAGAGGAAAAATCAGCACCACAGCCTTCACTTGTGCAATCTTGTCCTCATTGCGAGAGGTGGATGGGCGTCCAGAATGGGGATCACTGTTCACTGATTGACGACCCTCCTTGAAACGCCGGAACCACTCGAAAACCCGAGCACGACTCATTGCCTCATCTCCAAATGTTGTTTTTATCATCTCGTAGGTTTTGGTGCCCATTTTACGGAGCTTAAAGCAAAACTTGATACAGATTCGCTAATCCATGTTTTCACACATTTTCTTTTTTCGACGAACGCACGCAAACACTCCACGTGAAAGAAGTCAGTGTGACTGAACGGCGCGCTGTACAGACCTGCCGAATTTTGTGAGACAAGGTGAAATATGCGCGTGCATGATGCGCACAGTCCCTCCGCTGGGGGTTTTCTCGAATAAATAGAATAAATTCAGTATCGATACTTTTTGAACAGCCTTCGTAATCATTCATACATCTTCCAAACCACATTTTAGTTACACGCAAAATATCCCACTTGCTTAACTTACTATTAGAAAACCACGAATTCTTTCTTATACTTCTGCAATCATCATGCGCATTCGTAACTTTTTTTCCGGCATCTGCATTCAAATCCATCCAAAACAACACTCTTTCGTTCGTATAATCCCATTTGCTCATTACATTTAAGACATTCATAACTCGAAGCTTTCTTACCTTTCGCATTC
>BMAO01018073.1:0-24757 GCA_019973975.1 Trichonephila clavata | reverse complement strand
CCGAAATGTGGGAAAGAGATGGTGTTGAGAGAAAGGAAAGGTACGATTGATGGGTATGAATGGAGATGCCGGACGAAAGGAGGAGAGAATCCGCATGATGTTTGCAAGAGCGTGAGAAAAGGTACGTGGTTTTCCAAAAGTCATTTGAGTATGTGTGATATTTTAATTTTAACGCAGCATTTTTTTGGAAAATCTATGAATGGGTTTTGCTGTGAGTGATGTGAAAGTGAATAAAAATAAGTTGTTGATTGGTTCATGTTTTGCCGAGAGGTCTGTATGATTGCTGTTTTGAAATGAAAGTGAACCACTCGGCGGTGAAAGGAAAAATTGTTGAAATTGACGAGAGCATGTTTGGGAAAAATGAAGTATGGAGAGGCAAGCCTACGAATGGTCAATGGGTGTTTGGAGGAGTTGAAAGAGGTTCGAACAAATGTTTTTTTAGAGTGGTTCTAATCGAACGAAGTGGAGCTTTTGAGTGTAATAAAGGAGTGGGTGATACCGGGGTCCGTTGTAATTTCGGACTGTTGGAAGGCCTACAATTGCCTGTCGCATGAAGGCTATCAGCATTTGCGGGTCAACCACAGTCTGACTTTCAAGGACCCTGAAACCGGTGCTCACACAAATTCCATCGAAGGGACGTGGTCGGCGATCAAACGATCTTTACGTAACTATGCTGCCCATACGGAGGGCCACTTGGACCACTACCTCGCCGAATACATGTGGCGACGCCGGAGAGATCATTCCATGGATGATGATGTTTCCGGCAGTTTCTCCGTGTGATCACCGAATTGTACCCTCCGGTGGAAAAGGACGTCCCTTAAACACGTAAGTTTTCCCAATTTCTTCCATTTTAGAATGTCTTAAATTTCGTATGAAAAACAACTCAATTTCAAATTGTTTTCAAAAATTTTTATCTTGAGCGCTTCCGGACATAAAGTCATGTTCCATCGGTCGCGCGTTCGAAATCGCGCCTTGGGCGGATCAAAAAATCTTCGCCAAGGGGTGGGCTATAATAGGAAATTACCAAGTTATGTTCATGTAAGTCTTCTCTTAATTTATAATTAAATTTATTGGTTGGATTGTACAAAAATGAGTGACAAAAATCATTATATTGAAACAAAGAGAATCATTTTGGGGACAATAAAATTGCTTCAGTAGTTTAATGGAAATAAGAACAGATTATTCAAATATGACCAATTTTAAATAAGCTAATAATGTGTTTTTGCAATTTGAAGTGTTTTCATGGCATTTGTTCATCAATGCACAATTAATGCATTATTGTCATTTTTTGAAATTATTGTGACAGAAAATTTATTTAATACTTAAATCTATAGTAACTTATCCTTTAATTCAGAAAATGTGAGCTAGGGATGTTGGTTATATTGAATTAGATAACTAGAAAAACCTACAGAACATGGTTATTTAATATTTCCCCCCCCCCCAAGTTTTGATTTGAAATTTTTTTTCAACAAATCAATATATTTGCAACAAGTAAGTATCACATGAAATGTAAATAAATAAATCTATAAAAATAAATTTTAAAAAAATTAAAATTTGTCTAGTTTTAAATTAATGATATGAATTAAATGGAGTATTGGGACTTATTTTGACAAATAAATTGTTATCAAATCATTTCACCATTCATCTCTTATCAGTATTTGAGAGGTGTGCAAAGATAGCCTGAAAATGAGAAAAAATAAGTTGCAATACCACAGACTGCTGCAATGAAAATTACACTAAGAACATGGGTAATGTTGACAACTAGACTGGAATAGATGAAAATAAAATTAAAATTTGAGTCAAGAAGTGGTACTTTCCTTTTCTTGACAATGCCATGGATGGCTCTTAATTAATGATTCAAATTTTTAAAAAATACTATTAAATTTCAAAAAAGAAGTTGCAGAGTTCTATTTAAATTATACCTCTCTTTCTTTGTTTGATGTGAAAAATAGTGAAAGACCATCATGCAATATGAAAATTATGAGTATCCCAGAAGATGTAAAAAAATTTTGATTGACATTTAAAAGGAACATTAGATAAGAAAACCAGTATATGTGAAGTATATATAAATTAAATTTTGTAAGCACAATGCATAAAGTTGTAATTGTTGGATTACATGTAATGTACCATGATTCTAAAATGAATTGATTTTTAAGTCAGTAAAACCACATGTATATTCTACTTTAAAAATGTAATAATCTATGTTTTCATCTTCAAAGGAAACTTTATATGGGATGGGGGGATATTTTTTTTTTTAATTCTGACAGTGGTCAATGTTGGCACCCTCCCCTCCCCCCCCCCTTTTTTTTTTGCAATTTTTATTGTTTATTTCTGAATCTATTTGTTCACTGTCAATGAATAACTTTTTCAAAAGGAATTTTTACAAGAAAATATTTTTAACTTTATTTTTGTTCATAATATAAAGTTTACTTATAAATTTATTTAAACTGTTTTTCATTTTATAGAAAATAATCTAAATATGTGTTCAAATATTCATAAATAAAAAAAAAAATTGCTTCAATTCGTATACATTTAAGAATTTATTGTTTGAAACTATTTTTCCTTTCTTTGTAATAATGTTTCATATAATCATTTCACTATTTGTTATATTTTTTCTCTATAAAGCTCAATGATTCTGATGCGAGCAGTAGTAGTACTGGTAGCACAACTAAAAAGCGCCCTCTAGATGAAGACGGCAGTCCAACAGCAAAGCGGCAATCTGTAGAATCTGAAAATTCCACAGTTTTTGATACCTCTTTGAGAACTTTAACCCAAAAAGACATTCAAGTTCCATTTTTGGAAAACAAAGAGAATTTTTCTGCTACTGAAGATTCTCATGTAGAATATCTGCCATTGCCTTCAATTTTTAGAATTTCGAGGGCAGTTTATTAAAACTTTAGATATCTGACCATACTCAAGTGGGTACGTTTTTTAAAAATTCATCTTCTTTATTTAAAGGAATCATATTAAGACCTATCTATTTGATTGATCTACTAAAAAGTATTTGTGAAACTTTTTGATATTTTTCTTTAATTTGTAAATCCATGTTTTGCATTTCATACTTTATATTTTATGTATTTACAAGTTTCATTTTTATGTGTTGCATGGAGATTTGAGAATTTAATTCCCTAACTGTCTCTGCACAATAAAACTCAATTTCTTTTGCATTGCTTTTTTTAATTTGTAAATCCATGTTTTGTATTTTATACTTTATTTTTTATGTATTTACAAGTTTCATTTTTATGTGTTGCATGGAGATTTGAGAATTTAATTCCCTAACTGTCTGCACAATAAAACTCAATTTCTTTTGCATTGCTTTTGCTTTTTTTTAATTTGTAAATCCATGTTTTGTATTTCATACTTTATATTTTATGTATTTACAAGTTTCATTTTTATGTGTTGCATTTAGATTTGAGAATTTAATTCCCTAACTGTCTCTGCACAATAAAACTCAATTTCTTTTGCATTGCTTTTTTTAATTTGTAAATCCATGTTTTGTAATTCATACTTTATTTTTTATGTATTTACAAGTTTCATTTTTATGTGTTGCATGGAGATTTGAGAATTTAATTCCCTAACTTCCATTTTTAGGAACAGCTTTAGTATCGCCCACCCATCCAATTTGGCGCAAATGTATTGAGGCGCCAAGGACGCCAAACCACGCCAAAGACAGTGTTTTGAAAACAGGGTTGCCTAGGAAACACCGTTTCCAAAAGCTAAAAATTGGAAGTTGTGAAACCATTAGCCTGTGCAATTATATTTAATGCACAGTTTCCAGAGTGAGGGACGACCCCAGCAATTTTGCTTGATGTCAATTCTACATGATCTAAAACTTGTTCATGTACGAATTGACGCCAGTCTGCTAAAGTTGCAGAAAAAAAGCCAAAATCCCGCTCGATATCGCAAGTTTTTGTGTCTGAAATTAAGTGCTATGTTAAAAGTAAAATATCCTGCAAATTTAATTTGCTGAAGGAGAACCAAGAACCTATCCTTAACGATTTTTCTGCTCGGCAATTCTTACACCTCCAAATGCTTCCATTTGATGATTTTTTTCGCTTAAGCTGCATGGTTCCATGCATTTTGCACAGTTCAATTTATCTTTTAACAAACCATTCTTCATTAAAAAGTTTCGAAAAATGTCTTGTTCTCTAAACAATGCGAAAAAAAAGTACTGGTTAGCAATACCTGGGTTACCACTTTTTTTTTTTATTTGAAAAACCCCACGTTAATTTATGATTTAAAAAAGTTGAAATTTAACTACGACGTTGCTCAATGCCATGCTTAACAAAGACCCAAATTCGTGATGGCAAAAACTATTTCAGAGAAAACACGTGCTATTCCACTTACCTACTAAACCACACGAGGTCTGACCAAGAAATGGTCCCATGATGCGCGCTCTCGGTATTGTAAACTTAAGAAAATGCGCCAAGATAGCCAAATAAAGCGAGTTTCTTTTAAATGGGGGCCGTCGTTTATTACAACTTAGTACTTTTGCCTACGTCACAAGCCATGACGTATTTGAGTGTTGGAAATTAGTGTTACCACAATTCCTCCGCTATGTTAAATAGTCCGAAAAATAATTTTTTTCTTTTTAAAGATTGCATCAAAAATATTAATTTTTAATATTAGTTTCGGCATAATTTTGCATTAGAAATTTTGAAACAGTCTTTGAAGACTGTTTTTAAAGTAGTAAGAGGTATTCAAATATTAGAAATTTGCAAGCATATAAGTATACACGCTAAAAGAACAACTCTAGTAGACATTACTCTTTTCTTTCTAAAAGAAAATTTCTAGTTTTATATTTTAAAGAAGTTGATATTTTTATAATTTAGGAAACCCTGTTATTCAAACATAGAATAGAAAATCATAGAAATTTTTGAGAACAGTATTGAATAAATAAGCTTATTATTTTAAGTAGTTATATGTTATTCATTATTACACATACTGTATTTTCTTTACTATAAATTTACTTTTAATATGTTCTATATATGTTATGTTTTTATCTTATTTTATAATTTTACTGTAAAACTATTTTCCATTATAACTATAAACAGTTTTTTGACTATTTACTTTAATTATATTTTAATTTTTGCTTGTTAAAATTAGTATTCAATATATGCAGATATGCAAATAAAATTGGAAAAAATAAAAAACTTATTTCAACAAAAAAAAATATGCATTTTTCTTGATCCTGTTTTGTTTTTGGAACTTTTGTGATGAAAACATTTTTTTTTACCTTAGATTTTATTGCTTCAATAATTTCGCATGGTTCAAATTAAGTATGCATTCTCAATTTTTATAAGCAACTTTAAGTTTTTGGAAGAATTTTTTTTATTTAAGAAGATAGCACATAATATTTTACATACATTTGCTCTGAATTTGTCCTAAATAATTTTTTTAACTTTAAAAGGTAAGTCGGTACCCCCTATCCCGCTAATGTTAAATTGAGCATTTTTATGTGCCTTTTTCTCATAAAATATTAAATGTACAGACTTAAATTTTTTTCTGTATATTAATTAGGCTTTTTTATTTAAACTGAAGTGAACTTTTTCAAATATATTGTTTAGTTTTTTCAAAAACTTTCATCGTAATGTATCACTATGAATTTTTTGAAAAATGTCATTTTTTTTCACGATAACTGACAGTTACAAAAATATTATCGGTATATTAATAAAAGTTCACTTCAGTATATATAATAACATATCAGTAATATTCAGTGAAGATTGCAAGTGCTTCTGTTGAATAGGTTCTGAGAACATGGTACTCGCATTTTTAAAAACACCGTTTTGAGATAATTGCATTTTTATTATAAAATGTCACTTCATCAAAAAAATTATGAATTACAATCTGTATTTGCACTATTTTTTTAAATATTAGCTTATTCTCAATAACTTCTAAGACTTTTTACTTATTTCTTTTACTTAGATTTCTCAGAAAATACATGTATAGCATTTTTCACTTTTAATCTATCGAGATATTTTATAGCATTCGCATCATTTTCCTCAAATTATGCATCAATTTTTGAAGAGTTTTTAGTTCTGATACATTACTGTCCATCCAAGTTGACTATAAGTATCATAAATACCATGTAAAAATGTGTCAATACATGAAAATATGGCTTTGGTAATACATCATTATACGACCTTTCGAAAAATTTCATTACTTTTTTATAAATTCACATGTAAACACACAATTTCTTAAAGTATCAGAATTAAAAGAATTCTTAAAATATTACATAAATGGTATCCAAAACAACAAGAAAACTGATTTTATGTTTTTAAACATGAAATTTGTGTATTTTTTGTATGTAACAAGTTTTGTGCAACGAAAAAGGGCATTGCATTTTGGGATATATTTATGTACCCTTTACTAAAAATCTATTGAAAACAAAGCTTAAAAATTTATGTGTGCATTAAATTAACATTTATCTTTATACAGAAGTGAAATTTTTAAAAAAATTGATCAGCCTGTTTAAAAATGTAATTTTTGCACAGTAGAATAATGAATTTTATAGAAACTTTCCTTTTCTATGTTACGACATCTGCTTTTTAGCTAAATGTCTGAGGAATATCTCAAAAATTTCACTTCAGTATACACAATATATATGAAATATAAAATAAAAAATTCCAGTTCATGCATACAATAAATTTTTTTAAAAAAAAAAGACACAAATTAAGAAATATAATACATGAATAAATGACATTTTGAAAAGTTTCACTAGTGCTTTGTATATTCACATGTAAACACAATTTCTTAAAGTATCAGAATTAAAAAGTTTATTTAAATATTACATAAATGATATCCAAAAGAAAAAATTTGTTTTTATGTTTTTAAACATGAACTTTATGTAATTTTATGTGCATAACAAGCTTTACAGGTAACGACAAAAATCATCCCGTATCATCACATATATATGTTTACTTTTTCTCAGAAACTGTTAAATATTAAGACTTCTGATTTAGTCTGAATATTAATTAGACTTTAATATTTATGCTGAAGTGAGATATTTCAAATATAATGTTAAGTTTTTTCAAAACCATGCAACATAAAAATATTACTATGAATTTCTTGACAATTTTCATTTTTTTCTACGATAAATGCTTTATGTTAAATTATTTTGGGAAAATTTATAAAGGCACACTTCAGTGTACATGGTTATTTTCAGTGTACATATGAGTTATGTTTTACTGAAATTTTATGAGCATCCTTGCATTATTTTCTGAGAAAAAAGAGCATAAATTTTTATAAACAAACTTTTTGAAAAATGCATTTTTAACATGAAATGTCACTTTATCACAAAAATTATGACCTTCCAACATGTATTTGCCACATTTTATTCAACATTATCATCAAGTCAATATATTTAAGTAAAAAAAGCATCAAAAATGTTTTCAAATTGTCAGAAAATACATATATAACATTTTTCAGTTTTTGTTTAACGAGATATTTTGTAAAATTTACATCTATTATCACAAAATCGCTATAAATTTTAGAAGAATTTGTAGCATTTATGTATTACAAATATCAAAGTAGAGCAAATATCATCATAAATATAATGGGAAAAAATTTATCTATATGGTTTTGGTGTGCATTTGAAAAAACATGATTTTACGTCATTTCGAAAGTTTTCATATGTGTTCTGTGTGTTCACATGCAAACATAAGTTTCTAAGACTTTTAAATTTCAAAAGTTTCTCTAAACTGTACACATGATTTCTTAAACAGCAAAAATAAAACTGTTTTTATGTTTTTAAACATGATATTTAGGTATTTTTATGTATTTAACCAGCTTCTTGCAATGACAAATGGTATTACACATCTGAATTTTTGTATGTACAATTCATTCAGAACCTTTTGAATATTTAAGTTTAAAAACTTGTCTGTACAGTTAAGTAACATTTATATTTATACTGAAGTGATATTTTTTTTAAAAAATTAGTTTTTTTTAAAAACAGACATTTATCATCTAATTTGTTTGTTTTTTGACACATGTGCTCTAAGCTAAATGTTTTTTTTTTTTTGTTGTAATATTTTCAAAATATCACTTCAGTATCCACAATAATGCATAAGGAATATATAATGTAAATTTGCAGCTTTTTTTTTCACATACAGTAAATTTAGAAAAATTTTATTTTTTTAAAAAGTAATTTTAAAATTATAAATAATGAAAATAGTAGTTTTGAAAAAAATCATACCTTGTGAAAGTAAATATTTAATAAGAAATAATACTTTAAAACTCTTGGAAGCATGTTGTAACTCGAAATTCCGCCACCAAACTAATACAGTTAATCGAACAGTCAACTGTTATCTAAAGTTAATTGCGTTTGAATAAACAAAAAGAAGGCTTTGCAATGGACTCGATACACCTGACGTCATAATCACGTGATGATATACAAAACAAATAGCACGTGTTTGATTCGACTGAGTATTTTGGTGGAATTTTCGTATTTACATCTACTATCAAAAACAAATGAAGGAAGTTGTTCCAAAAGAAATTTCGACTGAAATGTGTGTACTTTTTAATTATTTCATTTTCAATATTTTTTTTTTATCAAATACGCTGACGATTTTTAAAATTTTAAAAAGAGTGAAATATTTTCTGAGCATTTCGAATTCGTAGCTGGATTTGTTTTTGGAGCACCTAGCCCGTCAGGGCTTTTATCTCCTGTCTTTTGATGAGAAAGCTTGACTTATTTACTTGCCCAAATTTAAGGGTTGAATTAATTAGAATTAATAATAAAAATTAGAAGTAAGAATGTTAAAATTTAAAATTAACAAATAATAGAAACATGAGAGATATTTAAATGCATGAGAGGTGTTACAATCATGACTTGTATCTATTGATACAATTTAAAAGTTATGCGCGTGGAGCGGTGGGATCAGGATGCTAAGAAAAGGCCAATGACTGAAGTGCGACGCGGACGCATCAGGGGTCCGTTGTCTGATGAGTGTTCTAACTCGGGGGGTGTGATTGTAATATATAACATGAGGTTTTTGTGCCGAATGGAGAATTATATAGTATTGACATATTTAGTGTGTATCATTATGAAATATATATGTTAGTGGTTTTATTTAACGTTTAGTTTTAAGGGTACATTTTGCGATGGCTAGTAGGAATATATTTAGTTTTTCATTATCGTTATTTGTTTTACTCATTTCTTCAAAAGCCTGGAAGATTTCCGGGAATTTGGTAATTAAGTTTTGCATTTCTGCTATGTAGGTCGCGAAATTTCCGAAATTTATTTTTGTATCTAAGGGAGGAGGATTCCTTTGTTTTTCTGTTGATTTTTTGGGGGGAGGTGCAGCGATCTCCTCTCGTGGTGCCATCTGGTTATTTGTTTCGTTACTACAAACGCTAGCAAAGCTAACGCCTGTTGTAACTGGTCGGGTGTTTGTGGGTAATGGGTTATTTTTAGGTTTATCTTGGGTTTCTGTTTTTCTGGTTTTGGGGAATTTGGGGCATTTTCTGTGCGAGGCTATGTGTCCGTCTTCATTGCAATTTATGCAATGAGGGACCTTGCTTCGCTCTTTTTGCGGGCAGTCTGATGTGCGGTGATTTTCTCCGCATTTGATGCACCTAGGTGACATTTTACAGTTTTTTGATGTATGGTTGTAATAATTGCAATTATAACACTGTGTGGCGCCCGGTTTCCTTCGAAATGGGTCAAACCACACAGATATATAACATAGGTTATTTATATTTACTAGCTTAGTGCTTTCCTCTGGGTTTAGAGCGATCATGAAAATTGGGAGAGGGGCTTTATTTGCAAATTTGTGCAGTTGTGCTATTTTCTCTATTTTAATTCCTTGTTCATTTAAATCTTTTTCGATGTCAGCGACATCAGTATCGATGGGTAGTCCTTTTATGACTATTTTAGTTGGGGTGGTTATATCTTTTGTGTAATATTGGGCTTTCTTGATTGTAAGTAATTTAATGATGTTTTCATTGTCTTCTTGTGATTTGGGTTGGATTTTAATGTAATCTCCTGTGTGTTTATTAATTGTGTTTGGATAAGTTCTGTGAATTTCTTGTAAGATTAAATTATAGTTTTTATTTATTCGCATCATTATGGGTTTTATTTTTGGTATGACTGGTGTGGGGGGGATGTTTTCATCCTCCGTATTTTTTATGGTGTTTAGAATTTCAAATGTGTTTTTGGTTGTGCAAGGTTGCTCTGTGGTTATATCTTGTGTGATTCGGGCGAATTTTTTGGGGGTTTGGAACTCCTCCTGTTCATTTCTTTTTGTTTTATTTTCGGTTGGGGTATTGATAATTACCTTAGTGGCTTTGTCATTAAGTTTGCTATTTTTCTTGACTTTTGCCTTAGCATTCTGATCAATTACGTGGTGTGATGGACAATTTACGATTGGGCAAGTAAGCAAAGCTAACTCACCTAGGATTGTCTGCAGTTCCTTCTCGGCTACTGATGTTTCCATTCGTAGTCTTTCCATTTCCTCCTTTGGCAGGGATGGGATCTTTAGTGCTAACTCCGTTTCAGCTTTGAAATATCTAAGCTTATTTTCCTTTGATCTCGCATGTGCTCCTAGGAACGACATATGTTGGCAAGCATCTTCATCGGATGCTCCCTCCATTTCTTCCTCAGCTATCGGAATTGTCAGCGGGACTAACATAGGCCCAGACATAATAACAGTTTTGGGTAGTTGATTACCTACGTTTATTTTCAATTCCTACTGTTAGTTCACACTTTCTCAATATTTATTTATGTTGTTCAAATTTTCAATCGTTAGTAAAATACATTTTAAAGCGCTCGATTGAGCTAAAATTTTATGTACATGATTATTTTGGTTGCAATACAGAATTTAATTAATAAAAATTAATTGATTAAAACTAATTATTCTAATAATTATAAATACATCCATGTTGGCATCATTTTTGGCGACATAGTGACCATTTTGGCGACTTGTGTCCAAAATTAAAAAGGTTTTTTCTCACATTTTAAAACATTCAGTTGAACTGAAATTTGAAACACATTTGTTTTGGATAGCAATGCAATACTTTAATGATAATTAATAAAAATTAATTGTCACTTAATGTTGTGATTCTTCATATGTATACACATATTTATATTAACTATAATTATTTGATAAAAACTAACTAAAATAAAAATTTTCTTACCTAAGAAGGAATTGACTTATTTTTTTTACAATACTTGTTTTTGTTATTTTAAGATTATTTTCGACAATTTTACAAGCACTACAGACAAAAATTTGAAACTGAACTGTCTTAATAAAGAAATTTGTTCTGTTAAATTTTATTGGAATAAAATCTCTCTTAAATTTTGCCATCCATTTAGTAGCAATACAAATACTTTTTAATTTATAGAAATATCATCATAACTTTGTTCATTTTATTTCCTAACTGTGTATATAATGTTAATATATATCTCTGCATTTTCTATGTTGCAGTCATTTGAAATTTTATTGTACTGCATGTTGATAAATGTGTCGACTTCAAAGCATTTCAATTTTGCAGACACGCAAAAACAAACCAGGGTTCTACTTCTGGGACCTGTTCTGATTTTCTAACTGATGAATAAGTATGCAGTTGAACTCACCTACATTTTTTTCTTCTTTTTATATAACTATTTTCACTAATTTAACAAGCATGATAGATAAGATTTTGAAACTGAACTGGCTCAGCAAAGTCATTGTTTTGTAATTTTCAGAACAATACACTTACAAATACAAGTAAATTAATGAAGTCCATATGTACTTTAAAAAATATGCATCCATAAATGTATAATGCTGTATGGTGAAGAACATACAATATATTTTAATAATTTGTGAGATTCATATTCCACTATTTTTCCAGAAATCAGGGAATAAATCAGTTCGATACTGAAGAGCTAGATCATATAGAAATTGAGAAGCACGTATCTATCTATATTCTTAAAATACTGATTGCATTAACTTTTCCTAATATTAAAAAACAATTACGATATAAAAGAAAATTTCTAATTATCAATTTTACTATACAACAACTAACATTTAAAATTTCACGTTATTTTTATTTTACATTTTTATAAGCTTTAAATTCATGAGTCGTTACATATACATGCATAATTATGTAATTTTTTTTTAAAAATTCTTTTAATACAGGGATAGCAAACGTTACATTCTGATTAAGTCCAGCACTTTCCATTCCTTCCTAGATAAACTTGCCTTTCACAAAACAGAATAGAAGCAGAAGAATATTGTACAGAAAAATAAATGCATTGCAAATAACATTAAGTGATTTGCATATGAAAACCTTAACAGAGGGTTTCATTGCAAGAGATTTTTTAGTGTATTCAATGTTTTAAATATTGAAAATACCTTAATGTCCCCCCAAAATAATATTTTGCAAGTGATTGATATGTTTTTGGTAAAATTAAGGACAGGTGTGTCCAACACACACACACAATAGAACATATGTTTAGTTAATCTAAATTTTACACATCTTCCAGTAGTTAACAGAGATACTTCAGTATTTAATTATCTACAAAATTAGGATGCAAAAATCTGATATGTAACCATACATGTTGTATCAAAAACAGGTATACATACATATAAATCAAAAACTTGTTGTTTTTAATAATTTTAGAATATTACAGGGAAAAAGAAATATTTTTGAGAACCATTCACTATAGAAATGGAAAAATATTTTAATTTACTACAGCTTCTTTAATGTTTATACTTGATGATTAATCAAGTACCATTTTTAAACATTAGAAGTCAAAATTATAATTTACCATTTGTAAAATTACATGTAAAAAAATTATGCAACATTTTGAAAGTCCTTACTCGCTGTGCTATTTTAGGTAAAAGATATGATTGATCGAGAATTGATTTCCAAATATCATAAATTAAGGAATTAAAAAATTTTAATTAAAATCTGTGTATAATAGAATATGTTTATGTCCATTTATGGAATAAAAAATTCCTGCTCACTCTTACATGATCAAAATAAAAAAGTCATTTTTGAATCCCTAATTCTTTTACAAAATAAATAATTGAATAATTGTAATATATTTGTGTGGTATCTATTAGCACAACATTTGTTTTTCAGAGTTTGACTGTGGCATAAACCTATTACACACTTGTACAATTTTTTTTACTATGTATTACAAATAAGCATTTATAGGTATTTGCACAATTTGTAGAAGATTTATCATTATTGATTAGATTTGTGCTTTATATCGATTTATTTTTACATAAATATAAGTCTAAAAGACTCTTGAATATTGATATTATCCTGCTTATAAGTCCTGAATAAATTTTTCGCATTGAGTTACTTACAAATATTGACCCAAGAAGAGTACTTGGATCAATTATATATTTGAGAATTAGGATCATGAAACCAAATCTGGCTTTATGTATAGACATTTGATTCTGTGGGATGTTGTTGCATTATACAGCCAATAACTGGAGCTGTTCCTGCTTATGTTTGAACACAGTAATACTAATAACATAATTTTTTAAAGTTCTTGATGTGTTTTTGCTTGGCAAAATTATTTGGCAGTTTAATTTTCCTAATTTTGGCAGTCCTAATTTTGGAATGGTATGAGTACTGATTTAGCATTTCTTTGAAAAACTTTGAAGTAATTTAATATTTTGCTCAAAAATAATTTGGAAAACTGAAAAGTTTCTTGAAGTTTAGGATTTTCCTTGTAAACTAATGATATAATTAGTTAATTTTCTTGCTTATAAGTAGTAGAAACTTATTTTGATTAGAATGGAACTCCGTTTATTCATGAAAAACTTTGGTAACTTGTTGATGTTTAATAATGATTTTAATCTTTAATAATATAATTTGGTGGCAAGCTTCTCAATGGTATGGGCCACAAGAAAGTGTCAAAAAATTGTTTTTTAAATGTTTAGGGCATTGTGAGGCCTTAAAATAGTATGATTTATACCAATACATTGTGAAGTTTTTAAAAATGTTATAAAATACTAATATTTAGCAATTTTAGTCTTAGTAATTATCACCTACAAATGTTTAATTTTTTTTTATAAGTTATTGTCTCCTTGGGGGAAAAAATGAATCATATTAAAATATGGGGAAAATTTTAGAAATTGTTTGAAACATGCTAAATTATTTTCGTGAAAATTTTTACATATAGGAGCATACAAAATTTTTGTTAGCTAGTTTATTTTAGTAATTACAATTATTTAACATGCATCATTTATGAACATTTAATTTTAATATTACATGATTATAATACAAGTGAAGCATGTGAAAATTTTATTTTTTTAACAAAGAAATTCATTGCAATTTAAAAAATGCATTTTTCATATTCTATTGAAAGACTATCGGTGACATTACTTCATTATGTACTCATGTGAAAATTTTTTTTCTAAGATATATTCCAAAAGAGAATTTTTTTTGTCAGTTTCAATCTTTATTTGCATTAATATGGATACATAAAATTGAAACATTGTTATTGTATACTAATTTTTTAAACAACTGTTCCATAAAAATTCCAAAGACATAGTAAGATCTTTTGAAATATATGATGATTCTGCAATGAAATAACACATTAGCCAGCTTTGATTGTCTGGCTTTACTTAGTAATTATCATTTACAAAGGTTTGAAATTTCTTTTAGAAATTTCTCTTTAAACTGTCTTCAAAGTTTAAAAAAGAAAATACTCTTACACTATTAAGTTAAAGAAAAGAATCATATTAATACATAATTTTTAGAAATAATGATTAAATTTATTAAATTATTCTTTATTATAAATTATTTCTTATGAGTTATTGAATTGCATATAAATTATCCAATAGATGTAAACCAAACGAATATTTCCATACAATTTTTAAAATAAAACAATAATTAACATTAGAAACTTTGATATCCAAACAATAATACTAAAATGGATTTTCAAGAACAGCAAAAAGGAAACTTAATATAAATTTTAGAAAATAACAGTGAAATTCACAGGCTATTTTTTCATAATTACAAGAAGTTTATATATAAAAGAATACAATTAATGTCACAAATTTATTAATAAATACCTTTCCAAACGAATGTATGTATCCATCTGCTCTGAAACATGCCACATTTTAGAATGTAAGTCGATCGGGGTTCCAGAATTGTATGCTCTCTAACAGCAAGACAATTCTTCAGGAGCAATGAAATTTTTTTATTTAAAAACAATATTTGAAATGCCAGAGACAGCAAATATAATTTGCTTAATAAATTCTGAAAGGTCCTTCACATCCCTCAGACACAAGTATCAGTGTCTAGAAATACAAATAAGTAATCTATTCACTAGCAGTATCTCCTCCTATTCACACATAACAGCTGAAGTATTAACTAATCATTCTGGCTCAGTAGTCAAAACAATTCTTTGTTTTGGCGAGCCACTCCCTATTAACAGCTGCACGCATTTTTCTCGGAAAAATTCGCTTACAACATAATTTGTGACAGTAATAGATTTCTCCCAATTCCAGAAGCAATTTGTTCAATAGAGCGCTGTAGAATTATTTAAATCATAATGTGACGGGCACTTATAAAAAATAATTACTAAGCCTATAAGTATACAAAAATTCGAAGCCAAAGGATGGAAGTATAAACTAAACTTAAATCTAATACTATAAACTAAAACCACATATATTTAGTCCCTTTTCTTAAACTAAAATAGTAGAAAATATATTAAAAATATTTAAAGTACTAAAAAGAATTTAAAGAATATAAAATAATAATGTTTACAAATTTGAAAGTTAGCGCGCAATCACAAGTGTCATACCATTAGCTGTTATTTGTTTACATGATTGCACGTTGTTAATCACGTGATGTAGGCCACGATCGCAGCGCCCTCTAGTGATGAATCGACCCCATTGTTTCAGGATATTTAAAAGGCAAATATCTGTCAAAAGGGGGCGTGGCCCACCAGTTGATAATTTTTTAAAAGTCATTTTGACATAGTTCTAATTGAAAATATGGCATAAATGTTATATCCCTAGAAAGGTAATGAAATACAGATTTCAGAAATATCAAAAACTCAAAATCGATCATTCCATGATTTTTACCCTACTGACCTCCCTTAAAATATGTCAATTTCACAAGGATGCATTTAATCATATAATTTACTATTGCAATCGTTGACAGTTACTATTAACATCAATCAATTAATAAATTGTTAGATAATTTCATTGACCTTTTGTACACTTGTTTCAAGTTTATAATATTTTAATCAATATTTAAAGATTAGAAATGTTATATTGTTTGCGATACTGAAGATGTGCGTGTGTGTGGTAACTCTTCTCTGTACTTCCACACCACAACACATCTAGAATAGGGATTTAACAGTCAAATTCAATTGGCTTAAGTGTTATAAACCCTTGCATACTATTTTTTAAAAATTTATTAAAAAATGAATACCAATGCAGTAAATTCGATAATTTTTCCAATTAAATTTTATTATTAAAATCAATGTCATTATCCTTTTTTAAAAGCTTTTATTTAACTTACAATGTATGCATGTATGTAATTTGTTCGGGTGGAATCTTGCAACTCAAGTTTGAAGCTGATATCATCCTCCCATTGAGCTGAAATTTTGTATACACGTTTAGTTTGGATGACAATGCATGTTTTGACCATTTATATTCCAATATTAAAATTAATTAAAAAGATATTAATTAAAAACATTAAACTAGTTTTGGGCGCCAACTTGGATATATCTGCATTGTTGTAATAATTTTATTGTTACAACAATGACAAAAGTTGGCGTCGAAAATCGGTTTTCAGCCAAACTGGAATTTCATAACGTTGCGCTATTGACTGTATTAATTAACTTTGTCTAAAAAATAATTACATCTCTACGACGTAAAAATAATTCTAAAACGTATGCAATTTTTTTTTTTTACAAATTTCTATCTATTTTCTTGGATTTAAATTCAAAACAAAAAAAATAGAGCTATTTTTCAAGTAGACGCTGCCAAGTTAAACTGAGATGGAGTATTATAGAAATTCTAACTTTAATCTATGAAGCTCAGACAAAAAATAACTATAGAATCGGAAAGATCATTTATTTCGTCCCGATACGGTATAATGTTTTTTACAAAATAATAATATTTGTATTTCTTACGATTTTTTTTAAATAAGTCAAAATAGATGCGTTTTTATGAAAATAATGTCTAAATCGACGCACATGAATTTTTTTTGTTTAAATGAATCGACATTCCGTACTAAAACAGCTCATAATTTGCTCTTTTAGAACCAGTCATTTAAAAAATAAAATGTTGAAAACTTTTTTTAACGATTTTTCAAAAAATACTCAAAATTTTAATATTTAATAACTTTGTCATTTATGAAGAAAATCTCATAAACTTTTTTTTTCGTGTGTAGGATAATATTACCCAAGATCTGTACGAAGATTGAAAGAATTGCTTAAAATTTACGGATTTAAGAAAAAATTGTTTTTTTTTTTCTAGTACCCTTTTTGGGAGAATTCATTTAGCTCGACTGTTTGAAAATAACCGGCTAACACCTAGCAACAATGATGCGTTGAATGAGATGAACAGACTAAGACACCTGTCCAGTGATAACTAAAAAGTAAAAAATAAATTAAAAGTAAACAAAAAACTTTTTTAAAAACAAGCTTTTATTTAAACGCACTAAAAAAGAAATAAATAAATTTTTCTTAAATAAGAGTGCTGCTAAATTGTAAAGAAAAATCTATTTTATTCTTTTTAGTGCGTTTAAATAAAAGCTTGTTTTTAAAAAAGTTTTTTTTTACTTTTAATTTATTAATTATTCAAATTGTTTATTCCAGTTTTTTGGTTAGTGAATTTAATTACTGACGATAAACGAAATGTATTACTAGTGTATTCTGAAAGCTGCTGAAAAATTAAAAATTGCAATAATTTTTTCTTTTAGATTAATATTGTCGAACTTTTTATGCCAGAAGAATTGTGTTTGGCAATGTTTAAAAGTCTGTATCGGAGCTTGCTAAAAGTATCAACACGTGATATCACTTTAGAGCACTAATTATCACCAGGAAAATTAAAAACAGATATTATTAGATTCCATTGCTTCAGTGCTCCTCAATAAAGATATAAAAATAAATATTTTAATTAATTAAAATAGTTTATGCTCTTCAAATAATCCAGGCTAACCTTTCCCTATTATTTTTCCTTGCCAAATCCTAGAACACGAGGAAAACAGCTTCAATTCAGAAAAAAAAAAGTGTTTCAGGATTTTAAAAAAAAACAAGATATCAATCATTGGCATGCCAAGTAATTTTAGCGCGTTTTTCACATGTTGTATTTTACAATAATGCAACTAATGAACTTTTTACTAACATAAAGTAGTACTATATTTTTTAAAAAATTTAAATTTAAATATGATTCGGCTCATCTAGGGCACAAATGCGACCCAATGCCGAAAACCCGAGGTCAATTGGTTGCTTATTGGCTGAGAAAAAGGTACGACAAAATATGGAACGAGAATGAAGACGAAATTTGCGTCCTAATAGCGCTATTTTTACACTACGTGAAAAACGCTCTAAAAACATTTGAGAGGAACAAATATTCCATTTATAGGCGCCGATTTTACGATGCATTCAGGAATTTCCCTTGAATTGTCCAGTCCGGCAAGTTATACAATGACCTTACAGATGACCCCTCTCTATGGAAAGACCAGGCCCTCATTCCAAGCGTTTCCTGTGTCACTTCCAACTGATAGTTATTTTGGGAAGCTGTTAAGCTTCTCAGGCGGGGGTCACTTCTGAAAAGGACCCCTGTCCACTTCCTCCTTCGCTTGCACAAAGGAAGTAATAAATTGCTTGTAAAGTCTTGCTTGTTGAGTCCCAGGCTTTGCGAGTGCTTTATGGTTTTATTTTCATATGACTTAGGTAAAAAATACTGAGAATACCCTTATAGACGCGCCATGGAATTAGAAATTATGATTAAAAATGCTGTCATTCCCAGTTTTCTAAATTTTGCTTTAGCAATACTTTTTAAAAAGTATTGTTTTTACATTACCTGTTTTAGGTGAAAGAAATTTTACTAAATTAAAAATTATTAACCATTACTTGAGAAATAATATACGAGAAAGGCTTTCAGATTTGTCCATCATCTCTATTGAATTAGAAATCTCTGGAAAAAAATATTTCACCTGAATTATTGACAACTAGGTGGTATTCATGAGCTGATATACATTAAATCCTTTAAGACTCAAAATATTCAAGTTGCCAGGTTGTCATATTTGGGTTAGTTTAATTTGACCTCAGATTTGAGATTTCATTACTTCTGTCAGTCGCCAATAGCATCGTGTCACGTGTACGCACGATGTTAATAAATAATCAATCAATGGGAATTCGACAATTCAAATAGAATTTATTTCATTCCGATTGAAAATAATTTAAGGTATTGTACTTTATTGATTATTAACGTCGCACTCCACAGCAATAAGAGGGCTAAAAGTCATTTTTTTTATTGAAGACATATAAAATAATACCCGCGTAAAACAAAAGTATCACCCTGGGCTTACAGAAGTAAATAAAACAAACAAAATAAGATAAATAAAATAAAAAGTAAATAACAAAACAAAATAATGAAATAACAAAAACAAATAAGTCAGAAAAACAGACAAATGGCTTAAACTGAAATAAGCTGAAAAAATTTGAAGGTCAGTTAATTTTAAGATGCTGTTTAAATTTCAGGTATTTTCTTCCTTTCTTAAATTTTGAACAAAAAAGGATAAGATATTCAACACTGCTCACCAATTATTATGAGCAGTAAGGAATGTGATTTTATGCAATTTGTAAAAAAAAAAAAGTTATCACAAGACAGTCTTTACGAAATGGTCGAAAAAAATTATTTCGTCAGAAAGGGTGATCTGAGCGCGTACATAATGTTCCAAATAGGGACAATATTTTCTTTAGTCTGTTTCTTGTAAAACGTTTTTTTTTTTTGGAATATTAACTGAGATTTCAATCCCCCACTTGGCTGTCGACTTTACCAAGAAATCAGCCCTTTCTTGTCCAAAAATTCCTGTATGGCCACGAAAAAAAGTAAGAAAACACTAGAATTTTAAGATTCTTCTACATTTCCACAAGAATATTATTGCAAGATTAAATATTTTGCAGAGTTTCCAAGGCTAGTGGCAATAACTCTCGCAATTTTTAACTGCAGTCAAATGACGAGAATGCCAGTTGATTTCGCACCCTACTCTTCAAAGTTCCACACCCCGCCAACGTGAGTACTTTCAGCTTCCACAGATTTAGTGTGTATTAGCCATTCTATAAGATAGTTCTTCAGTGGCACTAGGAATCTGATTGATATCCGACAGAAACAACAGTGGCCACGAATTCCTGATCACTATTTTTTGGAATTGCTTTGCTCGCATTTTATAGAAACTTATGTGTGTTCAGATGTTTTTATTCTAATCTTTTTTCCCGACATTTATTCTCCTCACTCACTACCGAAACGTACTTAGATAAGGTTATTTCCTCAATGTTATTTGTATTCATTTTCTCAAACGTTATTTCCTTCTCTTATTTGAGGAAAGAGGTATGTTTGTGCATGTTGCATTATTTATTTATTTTTTTCAATAAAAATTATGCTGATTAGGTGATACAGAATTTTTCTAAAATACTTTTCAGTAAAGAAGATAATTTAGACGTAATAACACTGTACATTTCTTTATTATTATTACTTTTTCTTATCGTTAAATTGTTAAAAAAGAATTTCGATGCAATTGCATACTGATCCATATCACAGCAAATTGTTCTGATCAGGATACCGCAATTATTGAAATTTATCTATGTATATGTAAGGATAATTAAATTAGATCTAAAATAAAATCCCCTATTTACCACTTAACTTTTATTTTCCGCAACATCTTCGAGTCTTAAATGAAACACCCAATTGTTTCTCAAAAAAGATATTCCAAACATAACATTTTAATCCCAGCTCATTAAATTTAACAGTCTCCATATGCACGCTACCACCTTTCACTTTCAAATCAAAAACAGAAACTAAAATGAGTTTTTTAACAGTTATGAACATAAGTATTCAACCCAATTAAAAATCTTTACTTGGCGTCCATTTTCTCTCTGCGAAAGATGTGTCGATTGCTCGCTGAATAAAACTGTTTTTTACAAAAGCTTGATGTTGACTTGAAACATTACAAAACTAAAGGAGGAAAGTGATTCACTCATCACGATATCTCCTGAATTCTTAGACCTAAAGACTTGAAATTTTCCAGGCATGTTTATTCTGTTGAGTAGATGTTGATTTTGTCCACTAAAAATGGGTTTTGTGGAAATCTACTTTAGAGCAGAGCCAGCCTTCTCTACAAAGGGGCCCGGATGCAAGAAACCACTTAGGGCCCTAATTTTTTCTAAGTAAAATATATATATATATATATATATTATGTGTACGAACACGCGAACGAACTCGTGACCGGAAGGTCGCGAGTTCGAGTCTTGTTGCCACTGAAGACCCGCCATATAGACGGGGTCGATGTTCAATGTCTCCATTTTGGTGTGGTATGGGGGGCGCTAACTCGGGTGTCGTCCTCATCACTCGACCGAGGTTCAAAATGACGAGGTCTGTCAAAATGGCCTTCGTGTTGCACAGTAAGACATTAATATAACTTTGTTTTGCTGGTCCAGCTCCAGTCACAAAAGTTACTTCTATAAAAAATAACTTACTATAAAAAAATCATTATATTTATATTAATTCTTTTATGTTTAATATTTTCTTTTCAAAATTTACATATGTAATAATAATTGAAATTTGGTCCTAATGGGAAATATCAAGGGAACATTCCGTTTGGATACTGTTGTACGTCGTTACTTTTGTATTATCTTTAATTTCGGTAGATTTCATTTCCTAATGCAGAAATGATTTATTCGCGTGGTCTGTGCGCTAAATGTTTCACAATTCTATTTCACGAATTTTTTTAATTCTGTTTACTTGATATATTAGCCCAAAATCTCATATTTACTTAATATGGTTAAATTTTTAAAAAAAAATGTCCATTATGGGTGTTCCTATTATTTCTTGAGTTCCACAGAGTAGAGGATTAGTACATGCTATAAAAAGTCGAATCTTTGAAATAGCAATTTTAGGTTACTAGCTACGTTCGGAACTGTGATTTTATTTATTTACTAATTTTTTGCAAAAGCATATAATGAATATTTAGTGTCATCCGAATTAGAATGAATATAGAAGATTGTTTTAAGAATATTATTATAATAAAAAGCAATTTAAATTGTTTTAAATTAAGAATTTTTATTTCCCAAAAGAGAGAGTGACAGATTTTAAACCATTCTCCTTTTATTGAAAATGTTTATATATTATATTTTCTCTCTTTATATAGTTTGGACTTCTGTACAAGACTAAACTACGATTTTTGAAACATTCACAATTGACAAACATATGAGACAATTCACCAATTTGTCTCATATTACACAAACAAGTAGTTAAATATATTTATATAATTGGCTATATTACTAATAAATAGATCATTTAAACTCTAAACGAGTTATTTTTATTGATCATTGTTAGTGGGGGATAGGCCCCACGTTGAGAAACACTGTTTTAAATTGATAAATATACTGATTGCCTAATATGAGAAGCAAAAATACGTGAGTATAGTTTAGAATTAGGACGTTATATTCATGAACAGTCCATGTGCCCTGTATAGTAGCTGTTCTTTAAATTTGATTCTTAGTGACATGGCAAAAGCATTCTTAGAAGTCTGTAATTCTTTTAATATACTCCAAAAGCATTTTTTCTCCTTCAACTTTTTGATGGCTTTCAGATATGGACACATTATCTATTGAATCCGAAATCTCTGAAAAAATTGATTTCACCAAAAATATTGACAAATTTGCTTCTCAAAAAGCTATACAAGTTATTTTATCATTAAATTTTCAGTAGTCTTCGTGATTTATATACTTTTCTTTTCACGAGATTTATGCTTTAGTTCTTTCCTTTTTATTAAATTAAATTTTCTGAGTAAATACTGTTGATTTGCTTTTCTAATTACAAAATGTCTATTTTTATTTCAAAGGTAATATTTTTGCTTGTTTAATTTTTTGTTAAAAGGTTTTGCCACAATCATAACCCTTTAGCTGACCAAAAAATAAAGTTTTGCTCTTCAAATTTTTGCATTTTTATATTAATGTTTTACTTTTTAATACAGGTAGATAAGTTTATAATTTGAAAATACATAAGTATTAAATAAGTAATTGTATATGTAAGCATTGTGTGTGTGAAATAAGGAATTAAATATAAAAGTATAATTAGTACCACAAAATCCGGCGTATAACTCGCACTTTTAACACACAAAATAAAATCGAGATTTAGGGGTGCTCATTATCAGGGGCGGCTCTAGGGCCAGACATACCGGACCCCTGTCTGGGGCGGCATTTGGACCGAATTTGAAAATACTTTTTGATATATTTTAAGGAAAATTGGGAATTTCATTTAATGTATCATATTTCCTTATTTTATAATCTATATGTTTACATCAGGTTTTTTTAATGTTGTAGTCTGAAGAGTTCGAGGCGGAAATGTACGTTAAATTGTGAAATTGGATGTTTTCACAACCTTCTCTAGTCAAAAAAGAGAGCCCAATTGATATTCCTAAACTTATTTCAACTTTATAATTTGCACCAAATCTTGTTATTGCATTAAGAGCTTCGCTTTTTTTTGCCAATAAGTGCAACAAGAAGTGTTTTTCAAAATTAAAACTAATAAAAAATTTCTTAGAATCCACAATTTTCGTCTTTAAAATAGATTAAATGGTTTTGCTTTATTGTCTACCGAATATGAATTAACTAAACAAACTGATTTTAAAAAATTGATTAAAAAGTTTTCAGAATTAAAATTTAGAAAAAAATGTAATTTTTTTGTTTGTTTGTTTTGCTTTATTTTTGAGTTTTAGTTATTTTATTGTGATGCCTTTTGTTCGTAAGAATTATTCTTAAAATGTGTGTATCTATGTGAGCATAAATACACAATTTATCTTTTTGAAAAATAATTTTTTTACTTTGGGGAGAGGGGCGCCATTTTCCATTCTTGTCCGAGGCGGCGAAACTGCTAGAGCCGGCCCTGTCATTATACGCGGGGTGTAAAAATATGAGAGCTTTAAAGTTAAAAAATAATGATTCTAGAAAAAAATAAGACTCCTACATAGAGATCGAAATACTCTTTATTTAAGAAAAAAAACAACGACATTCCTAATGAAATTAAGGGGGGGGGGGTTATAGTTCTAGAAGTATACCACTTTTTAAAAAAAATATTTGGAATAATACCTGAAATAAATGACTTCAAAACAAAAGAGCATAGCACACGTACATTTCAGGTTTCTTAAATAAAAAAAAAAGAGGTGCGCGTTATACGGGAAATATACCTAAAAAATAAAAAAAGAGAATACAGCCTGAAAGTATATGTGCACGTTATACGCCGGATATTTTACGGTATTTAAATATATAAGCATTTGTCAAAATATGAAAAATTCTCTAAAGAGGGCGGCACATTAGGTCTTCGCACGCGGGCGGCCGACTCCCTAGGATCGGCCCTGTAAATGGTTTTGTAAGATTGGGTATCGAACATGAATTAGCTGAACAAAACTGATTTTAAAAAATTGATTAGAATGTTTTCAGAATTAAAAGTCAGGAAAAAACACTTGTAGTCTTTTGTTTATTTTGATTTCGGTTTATTTTTGTGTTTTAGTACTTATGTATTGTTATTCTGTCTCTTTGTTCGAAAAATTATTCCAGTTTTGTAGGTGT
>BMAO01018072.1:0-33252 GCA_019973975.1 Trichonephila clavata | reverse complement strand
TTTTCTTACTTGTGTGTTTTGAACAGTACGAAGTGTGAGTTAGGCTACACTTATGGCTTCTTATTTTTTCTTGGTGGAGTTTTGCAGGGGACATTTGAAAATTTTCCTTTCAACTCAAATATTTCATAAAATTATCGCTTTTCTTACATTTATTTTCGCTATGATGATTAATATGCATTATTTCAGCAGGTTATTCCCTTGCTTGATCATATTCAATTTCCTTCAATACCATTTCTTGTTGACTTTTATTCTGCTCATTTACATTTATAAACCATAATAAGTCGTACAACAGTAATCAAAACCACTAAGTTGTTCACAGGGAGAAAATGTAGCAATATCATAGAAAATGTTTTGGAACAAAAGTGGTTGCGCTGGGAACTCATTCAAAGCAAGTACTTTAAGATTCGTAAAAAAACGTTTGCCACTCCCAAAACAGAGGGAGATATGTGACAAATACATTTTAATTCTCATGAAGATTGTCACATAGGAGGATACTGTCAAGGCCAATGATAACAAATTAACAGTTTTCCCAGAAATAACGATTTCGTAAACCTGGGTTGACTCTGTGCCTCACGCGCCAGCTTCCGGGTTAATATTTAATTCATTGCATTAGCCTTTTCTGATTCGGATGAACAATTTAAATTATTTTGTTGAAAGTTTTACCATTGTTATATATAAATGCGACTTTTCAAAGTGTCTTTTCTATGTACGATATATATAATTGAGTTTTTTAACGACTACAAAATGTTAGTATTCCTTTACTTGTATCATATTTTTCTATAATTTGGTAATTTTTTATACAATTTTTACAATTAAGAAGAGGAAAATTATTAAACAAACTTAGGCGCTTTTCTTTCTAAAAATATGCTCTATTTCAGTTAATGGACTTCATTTATTTCTCTAGAATACATACAACATAAATGAAGCGTAAATGATACATATTTACTTTTACTGATGTGGGTATCTTTCACAGAAATTTATACTACATATATGAACAGGTCAAAGATACATAAAACTGATCAATATCAGACAGCTATATGGAATGAACAAATAAAGTATTCCAAAGACGTGCTATTAACCCATAGCATTTGTCCAAAGGAAAAACTCTTTCGACTATTCTAATGACGGATAGGAAGCTAAAGTGTACACTAAATAATGTCATATGATTTACTCCTGTAGATATATAGACTGAACAAAGAAGGGAGAGTGACTAAGTCCATTATAGTCGATATTGAAGTATAGTACATTTTCTAGTTAAGTGCAATGGATATGTAAATTATTTCTGAAAGATCTCTATATAATTTAATGTGAGTAGAAACCGTTCAGAAACTTAGAAGGGACGATTTTGCAGGAATTCTAAGCTATATTTATTTCAAAACGTTAAAGAATTTAAGCCGTTTCGTGTATAACGTAAATTTTAGCTTCAAATTGTCATAGAAAATAATAACTTTTCGAATTTTGACTGAAAATATAGTATGTAGTTAGTGATATATAATTGGAGAGAAAGAGAGAATATAAAAATAGATCAGTAATATGGATTTTTTAGTATTTTATATTTACACCAGCTTCCTCTTTTAAAAAAATAAATCAATTTTGAAAAATTTTGTTTTAAGATTTATTCAACTGGATAATTTTTCGGATTATTTGCTATTATTATTATTTCATTCTTCTTACACATATAATTTATGTTGTTAGAATGGCTTTATACACAGTCGCCTAAAATAATAAGAAAAGTTACTCTTAGTAATATTCACAATTTTCATCACAACTGGATAAAGTTTGTATCAATATTAATAGTTCAAGGAGAACTAAATTATACATTAAAGGGTTAGTTATTTAAACAATATAAATTAGCATCTAAAATTTTTCATTACATGATAATTTTTATGCAGAATCATGTAAAAAAAAATGGTTTAAATAGTTCCAAAAGTTAATCAAATCAGATCTTAGAGATTTTCGAAAAACTATTAAGGGACCATATGCTAGATTACTTCATGCAAATGATTCACAATATTTTCTCTTTTATCACGAAATTGTAAGGGGATTCATAATTAAAAGTTATAAGCTAGTAAACGGTTGCTTAACAAAGATTTTATCCTGAATATTTCGTGAATACTTAAAGAGAATTACATAAAATTTTGGATTTGCATGACATTCAAAAAATCTTAATATGTAAAGAACTTGTTATGTTAAAATTTATCTCTTATCCATGAAATGATTGATATTTTTCATACAATATTATTAAATAATACTTAACCTTAGACAACAGAATTTAATGATATTATACGGGGGGATTGCTTTATTATATCATTAATTCCAGAAGGAAAAAAATTTATAAAATCATCCGTTTTCAGCAGATTAATCTTAATTAGACACATTACAATTGACAAAAACGATTAAAAAAATTAAATAAATTTTTTAGTCTAATTTATTTTTTTATATAAATTTCCATAATTTCAGTAAATTTGAAAGCTCAAGGTTAAAAAAAAAACAGTGTTATGTGCTTTAACTCACACCCCAATGGCAAATAAAAGCTTTAAAAACTAATTTATCTCAGAAAGAAGAAATAACTGATTTATATTTATTTAAAATTTTAAGGTGTTTTATATTTTGCCAAATGCTTCAAATTTTTTTTCTAACTATTTCTATTACTGCATGTAAAAAAGTTGATATGCATTTTTTTTAAAAAAAAGCAGTTCTTTAAAAAAAATAAATTTAATTTAATTAATTTTATAAAAAATAAGTTGAATGTACCAACTTTTGCTATACGTAGTTCGACGTACTTGTGAATAAAATTTCATGTGTGTGCGTCAGTTTTTACATGAGCAAAATATCACTTTAAAATCATAAATGTTTACATTTTTGGTGAAAAAATTATATGGTTAGCTTTTTATAGTATTTTGAGCACAAAAAAAAACTGTTTTATGACATATACATATTCATAAAGGCAGCCTAAACTTTTGTAAAAATTGTTTAATAAGAAATTGGTTTTATAAATCATACCGTGTACCATTTAGTATTAAAAAATTTATTTATTATTTTATTTTAATTTAAAAAAACTACTCAGAATTAATTAAATTTAATCGGTTATTGAATGCCCATAATATTCTATATATTTTGTTCTAGAAGAAATTTTTTAATGATGATGATTAAGAAAACGGTCAGTAACACTGCATTTCCTTGAAAATGAAATACTAAGAAGGGGTAGCCAAAAAGTTATGCAAATTTCAAGGTAGAGGCACCTCATCGAGTAATGAAAATAATGAGACTTTGAGTAATATATAAGGAGAAGGAACCTGCAGAACAGATACTATCCAGGTCGGTCTTTCTGTCAGGGAAATCATTGTGAGATATTTTTCTTGGTCTCGAAGGACACTATACTTATTTATTTATTTATCCCACACCCTTGCTTGGCACCTTGACCATTTGACGCCGCGCTTCAAAGTACCGACTGACGATGTCGTCAGTCGGGTATTCATCCCAGTCCAGTGCATTGGAGCAGCTGGTCGCCATCCATCCTGGCATAGCGGCAAATTGAGCAGACCTCTTCAGAAGCCCGGCCCAGCCAGTGGAAGTATACTCCCAAAAAGTTATGTCCAGTGGTTAGGCCTGCAACAGCCTCGACTCTCTCCAGGTGCCTCGTGGTTGGACCTAAAGGGGCCAGAGTTTTCCGTGGACTTCCAAGGCTCTTGATTTTTTGAGTCACGGTAGTATATTTGTCAATGAATGTGGAAGTAAGACACGTAGAATTGAAAGAATATCTGACCGTCGGAAGCCAGGTAAACGGAGACATTTCCAGCATTATATGAGGAGCAAGGTGATTGGACTGAAAAGGCAGGTTGGTCCATACATTGCTTTTGCCGCCATTTTATAGCACATGTAGGGCAACTTTGATGTTTTCATATCGATTAGAACTATTACTTATCGATTGGGTGTTAGTAGTCTGCTTTCATTACATCCCGAAAGAAGACTACTGTGACTGGGTCGGATTTTCAAACAAATTTTACTTCTGTTTTCCCAATGGAAGTTGCAACGTACGAATGTGGGGCCGATGTAGTGACATGACCAATCCGGCCGCATCTGTGGAACTTCACACCAACACGACATTATACTTTGCGTTTACCAACGCGTATGATAGAAAATCACCTCTGGTTCGTATTCAGGGTACTATGAAGACCCAACGATTAATGGAAAATGCGTTGACTGTGCTGAGACTTCCTTTCTTTGGGGTGTTTGTGCCTTTTACCCGCAGGATAAGGTCTGAGTGCACACCCTATGCATTAGTAAACGTCTTGGACAAGATGTAAAAATACTTCTCGGTTCACCATTCTTCCTTATTTCTCACCAATCGGAAACGTTTTGGACGTAATAGGACACTGCTTGTAGACAACAATCTGTGGCTAATGGCTGACAGGGAATAAGGAGCCCTTCATACTTTCATTGACTCTGTACTTAGGCGAGATGCTTCGTATATCGCCGTCTACTATGTTCTATAATCTAATGAATCGACATTGTTCTCATTTTGTGTGATGGTCATCTTTTAAAAATAAATATACCGTTTATTGTTGCATCCTTTTGCCGAGTTTCTTCCTTTTCAGGTTACATTTTTAGGTCCATTTTTAATATCGTGTAGTGTACAAAAATAAAACAGACAAGTTTTTTAATAACAAATTAAAAAATAAAATAATTAAAACTTCCGTATAATGCAGCTTTATATCAGTTCTTGTGAAAGAAAGAAAATTTAGCAGGGTAGTTTGCTTGTTAAGTGTCCCATTTATCTCCCTCTAAACTCAGTCAATAAGTTTCTTAATTTTTAGCCACAAACAAAATACAAGGTCTTTTTTTATCTGAATTGAGATCCTGATACCTACATCCAAGGTTCCTTACACCAAAAAAGACTGACAATAGTAGTCCAGAAGTTACAACTACGGGTTCATGATCGGCATAGTTATTTTCGTGTGGTGATTTCGAGTCCTGTTACTATTTAAAACTGCCTTCTAAGGGTTGATACATGTTAGGCTAATGTCTGAAGCTAAAAATCTGACGGTAGTGTGGAAATTTGGAGAGTGGGGTGAAAGCTCATGTATTGTTGTATGGCAAAGTGCAAAGGGGTGGTAATAACAAAGCATAAAGATATAGTCAAATATTGCCAAAGGTGTGAATCACTGATGTGGCGACATCCATGCATAACTGAGGGCTGCCAGAGCCCCGAGAAGTTGGACTTCTGCTCATTTTAGTTGCCTTCTATGACACGCATGAGCTTGCGTTGGGACTATTCTACTCCGATCACCACACGGTCAGCTCATGTATTGTTCTATTTATTTGACTGAAGTTCAAAATTATACGATATTCCTTAGCATTAGTCATCGTTTTGTTCGTAACTTGAATGTCAATAAACAACCAGTAAACGAACAGCAAGACTTAGACCGTTAACATATAAGCCAGAAGCATGAGATTGAAATTGTCTCTACCCCTGTTATTATACGATTGTGTACTCAATTTAATAACTAAAATTATCTCAAATTTATTGCCAAAATATCTGAATATCTCAAAATGTATAACATCTGATTCTAAAATACTGTATTTTGAAGCATTTGTATCATTTTGAATGTAATTTTAAAGGAGCTAGCTTTATAAGAAGCTAAAAATATATTGTTTCCATATACTTTTTTAAAAAAAGACTCCTTTTAATAAAACGATACCATAACTATAAATAATTCACAGATCACATCATAAATCAATATTATTGATGGCACTAACTTCTCCACATTTATTATTTTGAGTTTATGCAAAACAAGATCATTTATCTGCGGGAGCTACTACGATTTTCTGTGAGTGACAGCAAAACTACATGATGTCTATCACTCCTGAATATTATCGACAGGCCATTTACATCCCTTTACATCGACCCTGAGATAAGCATCATGCACCCTCTGCACGAATCTCTCTCTAATAGAACGTTTGATACAGAACGACGCCGCACGCAAGCCCCTATAATGACTCGCAACAGTGCAATATGATTTGTTAACTGATCGCGTTGAAGTAATCTCTGTTGCTGCGGTTTGTCTGGTGAATGGAAGTATTTTCTCGCCTTGATGAATGCACGGGTGCTACATATTTGTCATCGCATTCAAAATAGCACATTTCTAATGGAAATGTGTACGAAGGTTTCTAATTCATAAATAATATTTAAGCATTTTCTAAGATGCCCATTTATACTAGAAAGTTTTCGAAATTATTTATGATATACGATATGACTAGGGATTGCAATATCGGACCAACAGTTCAATACCAGTATTCGGTTTTTTTTCAGATTTTATTACCGGGATATTGACGCCCATCCGGTATAGTGGTTAGTGACGCTGACTGCAGTGCCGTAGGGCCTGCGTTCAAATCCTGGAGAAGGCATGGATGTTTGTGTAGTAATCTTTCCCCTTTAAGTTGTAAGCCCCCGTGTGATGCCGGGGTTTATAAATGTTCTCAATAAAAAGATGTATCAAGATTCCGGTTTTAATTCCCCCGGATAGTAGAACTTTTAAGAGAAAGAAAGAAAACACAGGAGTTTCTTTGTTTTATTTGGGGGCCAGTTTTATTAGAGAGCATAAATGTAACAAAAAATAATTTGTAACTTATAAATTATATCAGTACATAAAGAATCACCAAAAAGTAAAGGAGCATCTTATTTATTAATATCACAAAAAAGTTTAAAAATCACTATTCAGTCTCTGTGGTACTATTACAAATTTTTGAAATGTGTTCTTAATTCTTATTCATTATTATCTTAATCATTATTATGGGTTATTATTTATGAGTGTATATACTATATAATGAATCTGAAAAATATTTTGAACCCTAAAGTATGATATGAAAATACAATGTGAATAACAAACTCACCAATTAAAATTTTTAATATATTACTCACTTTCTTCACAACTGCCCACAACCATATTTTTAAAGATACAAATATCAGACTACGAATCCTGCGCGTGTGCAGTATCACTCTGAATTGTAATGGAATAGTTTTGGCCTGCCTCCTTGGATGATTCACATATTTTATCACTTCTCTTTATTATACAATGCAACTTTATAATTACAGTCTAATCATTTTTGCCGGTAGGAAGACATGAAAACAAAAGCGTACACTATTTTACTATTGTGGCGATCCCTAAACATATAGCGGAGACAATTTTAAAAATTTCTAGTAAATACCGAAAAAACGGTATTTGAATTTGTGAATACCTGTATTACAAAATAGTACAAATGGATCAAAATACCGGTATTTGGTATCCCCGTATACCAGTATTACAATCTCTTGATTGACAGTGGTTAATTTTCCCAGCGAGCGTTGTCTTTCTTCTCTCTATTTATATAAAAAAAAGTGTTTCCTGATGATGTAATAAATGTATTTATTTATCTCACACACAAGAGCAATAATAAAAAAGTTAGTAAGTCCTGATCAATATTATGGTTACAAATTGACAATAAGGCGTATTTTTCAGTTCAATGAACTACTTCAAGCTGAAAGATAAACACAACATTACATCATAAATGTGTATTCGAAAACTGAAGGATCGCGTTTGTATTATTTGCGATCGAACCAAGCGCAATTGAGAACAGAATATATGCAAAGATTGATACCATTTATAAAACTATATACACTGGTGTACAAAAATTAAGCATAATTGATAATTATGTGAATAAAGAAGGAACTGTACATCAGAATGGAGGGAAACGTGATATGCGAGTGTAAAATGGTTATAAAATAAGGAAGCAAATCAAAAGAATGATAATAATTGATTTTATTACCCAAAGTAGCAGTTTGAAAGAAAACTCAGCATAGCAAGGATTCACACTTTAAAGAAAAAATGAAAGAAAACATTAAATAAAATACTGATGCTGCAGTTTAATAAGGCGTGTGGTCACCTCTGACAGCCAGGCACGCTGCACAGCGATTTACCATTCTTGCTATGAGATGATGAATGAGTTGTGGGCTCAAACGGTTCCAAGCTTCTTGGAGAGCTCTCTTCAGTTCTGTAACGGAGCTTGGTGGGTGCAAAAGAGCTGCAATTTGTCTCCCGAGCATATCCCAGACATGCTCGATAGGATTTAAATCAGGGGAGTTCGCAGGCCATGACATGCGATGGATGTTTTCATTTTCAAGGAAGTCATCAATCAGCACCGCTCGGTGATATGGCGCATTATCATCCATGAATATGAAGTCAGCACCGACAGCACCTCGAAGCAAGCGAACATAAGGATCAAGAACTTCGTCTCTGTATCTTTAAGTAGTCACAGACCCCGTGTCAAAGAAATGGAGGTCCGTGCGACCGTCCATCATGATGCCTGCCCATACCATTACTCCCCTTGATGGAAAACGATGTCTTTCCGTTATGTTTCTTGGTTCAAAATGTGTTCCACGTTCTCTCCATATCGTTACCCGCCCAGAATCACTACTCAGACTGAACAGGGAATCGTCACTGAACATCACATTGGCCCACTCTCCCACACTCCAATGTTGATGTTTCAAACTCCAGTTCAAACGAGCGCGTTTATGCGCAAACGTGAGGGGAATGCAAACTGCTGGTCTTCTGGCATACAGGCCAGTATGATTGAGTCTCCTGCAAACAGTTTGTCTCGAAATTCGTATTCCTGTGGCGACTGTGCACGCCGAACCCAGTGCTCTGGCAGTACTGCCCCTCTGACATCGCGCACTTATTACCAAATATCGGTCTTGGTGAGGGGTTGTAACTCTTGGACGACCTGATACTGGTTGTCGGGTAACATCTCCCGCTCTTTGAAACCTCTGCCACAGTCTTGAGATCACAGACTGGTACACATTCAGAATTCGAGGCATTTCGGTTTGTGATTGTGAGGATTCCAGCATTCCAACGATTCTTCCTTTCGTAAACATGTCCGATTGGCGTCTTTGTGCCATCATTCACCTTGTTTGATGGTTAACAACGTTCCTTCGCACAGCTTGTCTGAACTGCCTATGTTGCGTGAATTGGTTTCTCTGCGTTCCGATATGCGGCGGTGTTTCGCGCAGGACGTAGTCGACTGAAAAGTTTTGCATAAACCCAATGTTTCTTCTTCACTCAATTAATATCAGCAAGAAATTTTGAATAATTTTACGAATATTTACTCCATTTTTTTCGCATTTTACGATTTATGCTTAACTTTTGGACACCAGTGTATAAAAATATGTCTAAAAGTTTTAAAATGGACGCTCGAGGAAACTTAAATTTGCTAAACTTACTGAAAGGTACGCAATAACACTACAGTAGCAGAGTTTTGAAAAAGTCGGTTTATGTGTAAATCGAAGGAAATACTATTTACTCTTGGACAATTATACGTGGCCCTGTCAAGGTGCAGAACAAAGACAGAATAACAATTCAGTTCAATTTAGAGTAAAGGTGATGTGGAATATTGTTTTTGAAGAGGCACTAAATTGTAGTAGAAATTAAGATGCGGAGATGAAGGCTTGAAATTTATTTTTTTCCTTCTTACAATTTTACAGTTTTTTTAATTTGAGTAATAAGTATGAGAACAGCTGTATAATTTTATCCATAGGGATTGGTCCCTTGTTAGGGGGTCCTCCCATAATTATAAAATTAAAGCAATTTTGTCGCGTGAAGTTTTTTTATTTATAATTCTAATAACAGTTATCCAAACTGATTCCAAAATATGTTTAAAAAGTTTTTTCATTCAATCAGACTTAAACTAAGGCTATGTAATAAGGTTAGGGAGACAAAATTTACAACTTTCCCAACAAGTAAACCAGTTGTGAAGTTTGCCTATATATCTACAGACACCTAATTATACCTTTTGACACTAATAATTGTAACAAAACTTCGAAATATAAAGCTACATGAGGGCTATTGGCGACGGACCTCGTAATTTTGAACCTCGGTCAAGTGACGAAAATAACACCTTAGCTCCCCTCTCCTTACTACAACACCACACCCACATGAGCATTTTGAGTCTCTGCATATTTAACGTGCTTCAGCATCTTCTAACTAGCGGGTCTTCAGTGGTATAGAACACGAACCTGTGGCTTTCCGGCTTCGAGTTCATGACCATAATAACTAGGTAAACAGCTGCAAAGTCTGGGACTCTATTATCTGTCTCTTATGATTGCGGTGTTACTTAAGTTATGATTACAAACTTTGTAAACAGGGATATTCGAGTTAGGGCTTGAGTTTAAATCAAAATTTTATCACATATTACTTTTTGGAACAATGGGATGCGTAGCACGTTAAATTTCACTGAACCTCGAGGTCCTCAAGAATCGTGATATAGAAGTAAAAAAGATAGATGTGTCAATTTTTTTAGTTGTCGTCTTCTTCGCTATATCTTGATTCAGAAGTTACACACAAAATTACCTGTTAATCATTTTTTCTATTGAAATTCAAAAATTAAAGCTCTTGAGACTTTGAAGTAAATGTACCAAAATCTATACACAGTTTAAGTGTATGAACACATAAAAAAATGGAGAGACAACGAATCACTTATATATATTTTGTCATGTAGTCTTTAGCCCCTATTTTTGCACTATAGCACCTTTAAGGGAACCCCAATCAAGATTTTCTGAAAATCGTTGAGATCTGACAGTTAAAAATAAAACTACGCAACTGGTGTCTTGTGCACAATTGTATCACTTATAATAGTGTTTATCTATTTTTATAAACATGGTGCCCCCAAAACAGCACTAAATTTCTGCACAGATAAGTTTGTTGTTGGGAGTACATAAAAACTGCCGAAAAATTGTATCTGTACGATCCATAGCTTTCGAGAAAAATACAAAAAACAAAGTATGACGTCACAGCTGGGGCAAGGAAAAAATACTGCATTAGACACATCAACAGCAGTATTTTCAAGTATTTATAAAGGCACATGTTCAAAGTGTCCGCCGTGCAATATCGAGACAGGCTTGAGCAAGCCTTGGAATGGACGAGTACACACATTCAAGCAGCGTGGTTTCCACCCAAGTACAAGCAGCAAGCAGACGCACAACTAAGTCCATTTATGTTGTCACTGAGTTCCGATACACAAATTCCTTGAGATTGCCTCATAGAAAAAATCCTACAGTGTTAATTCTGGGGATCGTGGTGGCCATAAAACCGGATCCTCACGCCCTTTCAGCGCCTGGGGTACGCCATATTCAACCAATCACGTACATAAGCATAAAAACGTTGCGGACTCCCATCATAAGCAATCATGTATCATTATTTACCGTATTTTTGTCGTAAACTATGGATACTACAGGTATTTTTCTTTGGGCATTTTTTATGTACTCCCAATGAGGAATCTGGCTGTGCTGAGTTTAGGCGCTATTTTTGGGACACTCTGTATAGTAAATAGAAACACTTACAGCATACTAAAAATAGCAGTAGAGATTTTTTTTGCACTTCTTATGGACATGTTTCCATTATTTTTGTCTTTACTATTTGTATATAATGTCCTCAAAATGTCTAGACATTAAAACAAATATCTCTGTCTTAAAAGGATATTTTCTTAAATTTGTGGTTAACAGAAAAGCTCTTCAAACCATAAATGTTTTAATGTCATCAAAGCCATTTTCATTTATCCGGTCAAAGAGCCTTTGTAGGAGTTTTGATAATAAATTTAGGCCAGTTTTATTATTAGAATTGTTTAAACAATAGGATTTAAATAATACTGGATATTTTATACTATTTTTTAAAACCCTTGAATAAAAAAAGTAACTTGTCTTTTCTGCATGAGTTGATTTTTAATAATCTTATTTTGAATCATAATCATACGAAGAAAAATTTGTACCTGAAAAAATATTACTTAGAAAATAATGCATTACAAAAACTGAATTTTTAAAAAAAGTTCTTTATGTAGGAATTATTTTTTGTGTAGGTTCTTAGTATTTTTTTGTTTTTCTTTATATACAAAAAATTCGCTAAATACTCGCATATTGAATAAAAGTTTATTTATGGGAAGAATAGTTTTTAGCTCAATATATATTTTCTTCTTTATATAATTCTTAATTTTTTTAGGAGAAGTATAATCTATTTAGGTAATGTAGTTCACAATTTTCTTTTTATTTTATGTATATGTATACATATTATAATTTTTAAAAATATATTTCATTTCAGTGATATTATAATTTAATATTTTTGAAGAAAATTTGCTTAAATTTTCTTATGTATTTTATCGCTAATTTTTTACTGGTTTATGTTTGTGGCTTTTTTATGATTTAATTTTTTTATACTTGGGAATTATTTTATTTTATTTCATTATTTTTAAAATTTAGATAATAATTTATTTTTGTGTCATTATTTTTGAAGAGCATTTATTTACATTTAAATTTACATATTTTGTTTTTATTTTATTGTATATTGGTTAGTTTTTGCAAATGCCCCCATCCTTATTTAAATTATTTTTCGTTTGTTTTTATTTCTTTCAAATGAATAACGAATTTTAATTATTATTTCTTTTAATATTATGACATGTATATGTATGCATGTGAATGTCACAGAGACAGAGAGAGATACATGCCCCTTTTAACACGGCCCCATTTGTAACATCACCGTAGTGCTTTTGTGGCACGGGTTCATTGTAACCCGATTCGAGAATTGGATTATCATGAAATGTAATAAAGACTATTAAAATCGAACTCTACCTAAAAATCTCCATGCATCAGTTCAATAAACGCGACAAAGCTTTCAAATGCGAAAGGTACTTCACATATTTTTCCTTCGAGTGTGTGTGTGTGTGTGTGAGTACGTCTTATCAAATTTTCCTACAAAATATTTTTTTGAGTTATTAGTAACTAAATACACTTTAAAACCCCATTTGTGTCTCTTTTGGCTACAAAGATAAAAAAAAAGTTTCTGGTGAGTAGTATTCAGCCTTTTTTAAAGAAATAATAACATTTTTATTTTTTATAAATTATCCTGTATCCTTAAGCTATGTCTGGCGAAAATATATATAAAAAGATGTCTCCTAAAAGATAAATATTGATGATTAATATTCTTTAGCGATGATAAAGAAAACATTGTTTGATTCATAATAATAGGTATTATTAAGAAAACTTTAATAAATATACTTTTCTTCATTAAGGTAATATAATAGCATATATATTTTTTATTTCTTGAATCTAACCTTCCTTTTCATACAAGCTCTTGGTTTTATATAACACGGATTCTCATTACATAACATTTACTTTAAGGCAATATGGTACCATCTTTACAATTTTTTTTATTTTTAATATTTGATATTTAGTTTTAATTGTATTTTATAAAAGTTAATATGTAATAATAAATACAAAATTCCATACAAAAATTTAATTTGTTGCAAAATGTTTGTAAAATCTAATTTTTTTAACTTTTTAAAAAATTTTTAAAATCCTAAGGCTTTTTTAAATATGTCTCTTTTCTTTTAAAGATTTTTTTCAAAGTACCTTATAATATACTACATAAAACTGTGCATGGGTTTTTTTCTGCTGCTGCTCTTTAATTTTTTATTAATTTTTTTATAGTTAAACCTCGAAAAAATCTCAAAAAAACATTAATTTTGATTTTGAAATTTTTTAGAAAAAATACTAAACATGTTAGAGCTAATTCCATGCACAGTTTTACAAAACATACATTTCAGAACATGTATAAAAAATTTCACACCCATACTTCAATTATCAAAAAAGTCTTAGGGTTTTGAATAACAATATATGTACAAAAATTCAACATGGAGAAAAATGAGTTTGAAGTTTTCATCCCATGAATAACATGATGTAATATTGATCGAATAGTCTGAAACTTTTATGGAATGTTAATTAGCTTATTTAAAACTGCTTACCATAAAAAATTGCACAAATATAGAACAATTAAACAGTATACTGCCATAATAAATATACAGAAGAAAACGAATGAAAGATCAATATTTCATAAAACTTTATCTTAATAATTATAGAAACAAATAAATGCACACACTTCAGAGCTAATTTCATGCTCAGAGCTAATGCACAACATGTACAAAAGATGTTTATGCCTTTATTTTTTATTTCCATGATTTTAAAAGCCTTCGTATGTTAAATATTGTACACGAAAGAAAGCAAAATCAAATAACAATTTATAAATAAAATATATAAAAATCTAAGAACTGAATATGTGCATTTGCTTAAAAAATATCTTAAAATATTTTAATAATAAAGTGTTGAATTTCATATACATGGGATATATATATATCACCAAAAACAAATATATAAAAATGGGAAAGTTTTTCTATTCTCGCGAATTAGATTTTTAATTATCTGAGTTATCAAAATGAAATTTAGTATTTGTGCTTTGGGAGTATTCGTTTTGAAGTTGTAATTTCATTTATAATATTATCATAAAAAGCACGCACAACTTTTAAATTTTGACCAAATCCATTTGCTCTTCCAATAAACAATTCACAAACTAAAATTTTTGCATGAATTGCACAATTCTTTCTTGAAATGATTTTTTACTGCGTATATAATCTCAGTCTCCTTCAAGCGTCGTTGAAAAATATTTAATTCCTTTTTTATCAGGCTCTTTTCTAGCAGATAATCTGAAATGTGGGCGTGGTAGTTGCTGTCCAGCATCAAATATTGCTCCATAACTTGATAAGAAAATACAGTTAAAGCTTTAAAATTTTGCAGGCATATTTATAAAGATTCGGGGTATCAAATAAGCCAATAAAAATTTCGACAGGTTGATGATTTTTAGGGTACCATATCGCCTTAATGTAAATTCCGTGTTATACTGGAAATGAGTGCCTGTAATTGTATTTTTTATTTGTATGCCTTCTTTTACATTAAATAAGCTGTAAAAAATTGGCCACCCTGTTCATTGGTGTGTTGCAGTTAGAATAAAGATCAGCCATAGTCAGAATAATGCGAGTTTATTATTCATTTACTACATTTCAGCAACCAAGGGTAGAAAATTCACCTTTAATTAAGTATTTTAGCAAAAGTGAGGTAGAAAAGATATTAAAGAATTTATAAGATTCAATTAACTTATGCTTTGGATCTTTGATTACTTTCTATCTGAATTTCCGTAGTTCCTTTATCATCTATTCGACCTCTGGTCCATATATTCAATTTTAATTTATTGATTAAATTTTCAACTAACAATCTTTAAATATTAAGCAATTAATCCTCGAGCCACTCTCGACTATCTTTCCACTACTTTACGTTATACTCACTAACTTCTATCATCTAACTCCTAGCCTCTCTCTCTCTCTCGAACCTCAAAGTTAATGAGTTAGGCATTTACATAAACCGCGTCTTCTTCTTCAGGAGAACGTTTTCTAAAGAACAACATTTAAAAGAAGTAAATTTTACCAAGAGGATTAGTGAGAGGTTCATGGATAGAATCGTTACAAAGCTTTATTCTTCAGCTATGTTTTCCTTAATAATGACATAATTTTTTACTTTTATAAGTCTTATTATGGCATAAAATAGTGAGATAAAAAATTCACCATGTCTGAATCTGAAAATACTACACAGAATACAATTTAACATTTATAAGAAATGCATTCAGTAAGAAATCAAACAGACATTAGTAAGTGTTAGTATATGCTTACTAAGTGGTTAAAAGGGAGAATATTAGAATTTTTGGTAGAATCTTTACTTGTTTGATAGTTTGCAATAAACTTTAAACTATTAAATAATGTAAGGAAAGATATTGAGCAAGAATATCTAGCATACCTTTAATTTCATATATTGAAGACTCTATACTTGTGTACGGACTTCAGTGTAATTCAAGACGAAAGAAACAACCAGTAAACTGCAGGTCATTCTCTTTAATTTTCCGCAATTCATTTACTACAAACTATGGTGCCAGATGCACCAGTATAAATAGTAGAAGGAATCTGCATTTTACCGTTGCCATACAAATTAGACATTCAAAAATAATAAAATAAAGAACAATATGCAAATTCCAACGGCTTGAATTTAGTGAGTTTTACTTTTTTACATGCCGGTTGGGTGGTGTGGTTGGTTTGTCGCTGGCCTTTTGCATTCAAGGTTGTGGGTTCGATCCCAGCCCTAGTCATTGGATTTTCATAATGCAGAAAACTGACAGCGGTTATGTCATATGATTATACGGCATGCAAAAGATCCTAGAGTGTCTGACTAGGGTACTATTGGCAAAATTAAATCCTAGAACAGTTTCGCATCGTCAGAGCTCAGATGCCTTCCCTCTGGGGAGGAAAATGGGTGTCAACATTACTTGCAGTGATTGGTATACGCCTATATGGGGCCGCACTAAAAGAGACACCAGCTTCCGGAAATGTACTAGGTCTGCAATGGTAAAACGTGAATCCACAGCTCATTAGAAAAAAATTCAAATATTTTGAGTGAATTTCATGTAATATAGAAAACTAAAGAGAAACTCATGTTGAAAAAAAAACATTATACTTATTTTTATATGATAATTATTTTTGCTTTTTATGGAACCTTGCAAAATCTGAAATTGTTATAGTACATGGAAATCTATGTGGAAAATGAAACCTAATAATAACAGTAGAAGGAAGTACTGTATTAGTGCACCAGACTTGATACAAATATAATCATAGGAAAAATGAAAATATATACGAACTTGAAATAAAGAACCATTTATTTTGAACCTTTTACTGCTTTTATCATTCAAATATACAATATTCACTTTTTTCCTTTATATAACAGCAGTACAATGAAGCAATTTACGAAATTTGTTGTTGTTATTACCTAGAATAATGAAATATATGCGAAGCATTCATGTCAATGTTTCTTCATAATAATTACACATGTGTTCAGATTAATGCGAAACTCCAGAATAATGAAAAGTTGATAAAAAAAAGCTTAATAACAATGAAAAGACATTTACCAACATTGACGAAGCTAATAAAAACTTATTCCTTTGTGTTTTCACGGCAAAACGCAAACAAAATGGCACATTACAATCGATGAATCTTCCACAATCGATCGAATAATCGATTAGTTTCAGTTTTGCATTTATAAAGTCATTTGTTTCCAGGTAACATTATAGATTATTATTTACGTGAAGTCCCGGTGTGTGGATAAAACACATTTTTTATTCATTGCTGCCTGCTACAAGGAAAGCAGCGCATATTTTGTTCTTTTAGTTATTGACAGATAAATTTCCTTTCCTTTCCATTTTTTTGAAGTTAGGCTTAAATTGACTCTTCCATAACCGATTTATAGCTTAATAAACTTTCACCGAATGATTTATAAGAATTTGACATCGAACATTTGGGGTAAAAATTTTCAATAACCTATCTCTAAAACGTTTTGGGCTCAAAATTGTGTATAAACGTATATTTACTGGGATTCAATGTATTTTATTATTCTTTTTAATAAATGTATTAAAATATATCACTTTGAATATTCATCTGTTGAATTGATTTAAGTAGACAGTGAATAGAAACTATCTTGTGTTTGAATTTTGTAGATACTATCAAAAGATTGTTTAAATTTTGAATAAAAATAAGTAATGCAACTAAATAATAGTTTGACAACAGAAAACGAAGAAAAATGCATCAAATATTCCCTCTTCCACTTTCTTTTAGTACTAAAACTAAAAAGATACTTCGTTGTTCTTCACTGTTTTAGAGAAAAACCTTTTTGGATCAGTGAACTCTCTGTTTTTTATTTAGAGAAGCGGCTGTAAATAATACATTTTAATTAATAAAAAGTTGTTTCAAATTCTCATATTTTACTCTTAAAAAGTCAACAGATTTTGAACTCAATACTCGTGACCGAAGCTATTTTTAACCTGTTGCTACAAACTGAATACAAGACATTTTGGTAATATGAAATCAGTAATACGTAACAGTTCGAAATGTTACATTTAAAGATTATACGAATATAAACAGTGAAAACGGTAATCTATATAAATAAAAAAGGATGTTTGTATATATGATCTCGTTTCACTCCAACACCTTTCAACCGATCACTATGAAAATTGGCATGTATTTGTATTTTTTTGTGGAGAAAGTTTTTGTGCTATCCTCTTTGTTGCAGCTCCCCACCAAGAGGAGCTATTGCATATCAACTTCTGCACCATTTAATCAATCGTTAAGTTGCCAACATGTTCGCCAAAAATGATGCCAACTTGCCTCTATCGCCAACATTTCGCTATGTTTCCATTGAATCGCCATTATAATGTAAGGAACGGCGTTCCTTGCGAATATTGCAATTTTAACATAAAATAAATACAACAGAAAGTAATATTAACATATTACACATCCAGATATAAATTATTTACACTATTTTAAGCGTTCATTACACAAAATCTGGAACAATGTATTACTTTTGCTGAGCAGGGATCAGATTAGGAAGGTGTTTTCAAAAATCGACCCACAAGAGAGTTACGGGGTATTAAAAATGTAAAAAAAAATTCTTCTTATGAGTTTTTAGATCTACAGACTTAACATGTAACATATATAGTTTTTTTTTGTTTCAGAAGATGTGTGCAAAAATTTTTTTTGTTTAATTTGCAATTTACGTAAAATTAACTTATTAAAAACTTCTTCATTTTTCAATCTGTATTGATTAATTTTTCAAGAAGAACGGGTATACCTGCTAGTAAAATATAATATTGAATGTAAACGGAAATAATATTTACAATTATTTAAATTGTTAAATTGCTCAAAATTTTTTTTAAAATTTAAGATGATAATTATTAGTGTTTTTTTTATAAAAGAGCCACTACAAAACTAAGAGAAAATATTATTTTTTATTTTCATGTAATTTATAGAATCTTCAAAACATCTTTTATCTCAAAACTAACGTCAAGTCTCATAATACTGTACCTGATATTTCCAATAAACTTAATGTCTGTTAACTAAATATACTTAGTTTCCTTTAATTGCTTCCAATAACTTTCCACCCTGTGATCAATATCTTTTATGGTCCATAAAAAGTATATTGAAAAGGAAAAATAAACTTTGATAAAGTTCCTCTGTTAGAGGAAAGATCGAAAATAAAAGTATAGAAAGGATTGAAAAGACTAAAAATAGTTTTTCTCTTAGGTATTACTGTGATGCCCGTAAAAACAATTGCAAAATAATTGCTGGTGATTTGTATTTCAAACTTCGGGTATGAAAATCGATAATTATAGAATTTTTTTTCTATTATGGTTGTTGAAAAGATGACTCAGTAAGAAGATATCTGAGAATTCAAATAGTAGAACATATTGTGTAAATAAAATTTAGAAATATTGCAGTAGTAATTTTTTTAGTAGTACTGACTCACAAATCAAAAGATTTATTTTTTATATTTGAGAAGATTAAATGTTTTGTCATTGTGATGATTAAATTTACTCCTCTAGAAGTTTTATTATTTTTCAAAAACATTCAAAATTACAAATTTTAAAATGATTTCACAAGGAATTCTCATAATACACCATGAAGCACATAAATTTACTATGCAATTCTTTAAGAGAATTCAGTTGTGTTACAGCTGCTTTTCATAGTCCACTTATTAAGAGAGAATCAATATTCAGTAAAATAAAAGACTTTTAAAAATATTTTCCCTATATTTTAAATTTAAGGTCGTTAAAAAATATTTATGAACCACTGTAGCCCAGTGGTAGCGTATTGCGCTTCCACACCACAGGTCCGGGGTTTAAATCCCAGGCGGGGCAAGTTCAAATCCACCTTTCAACCCCTCAGAAGGTCGATAAATGAGTACCAAGCTTGCTTGGGAGCTAAACACTGGTGTTTTAGCATCAGTCTGACCACCGGATCTAAACATCTGCTCATGCAACTCAGCGCCGAAGGTCACGAAAACTGAAATGGGCACAGTATATAAGCGTTGGCCCACCGTGGGCTTTTGCGTTACTGAGTTTAGTAAACTAATTATAGTAGGACAGATTAATACTTCATCATAACAAAGTGTTCCTAAAGAAATCGTACATTTATTAATTAATTTACATTAACAAATTAATTAATTTAATTAACAAATTCTAACATTTATTAATTAATTTACTTAAAATGTTGAGAAATACATTTAAAAATTAAGTATGATAGATATATGGCGCTTTTGAAAAATGAAAATAAAACTCGTAAAGGATGATATAAAATCAGCTGGTGAGAGCGGTTGGCAGCATTGGCTTTAACTATGAAATTCACTTTTTGCTCATTCTCGTTTGCCATTCCTATTCTAAATCTGATTCGGACAGAGCATTAAGATAATGCTCTGGCTTTCCTAATTCAGAATTTTAGCAAATGCGAATTGCTTTGTGTTGTAAGTTTTTTAATTGTAATAAAGTGTGCGACCTGTGGATATATTATCAAGTAGATTATTTCCATACATGTGAACACTACAAATCAACGAAATATAATTAAACAATTTCGTGATTCCTCTGGAGGCAAAACTTGTGTTACTGACTAGCAGGAAAAGCAGGCATTCTATCTGTATTGCCTTTCTTGAAAGAATGGAAGAAGCAATTCGTGCAAACAGGTGTCTCTCATTTTATCTCCTTTCCAAAAGCATCAACCTCGATAAGATCATTAAGTGATCTTTCAATATGTGCCTTTAACGATGAACTCTAAATGGATAAAAAGATTATACAAAAAGACAATACAAATGCTTAGATAGGTAACTATGTAACATACTAATGCATGTTCAACAGTGCTTCTCAAATTTTCAATATTTGCGAAAATTATTTAATCATAATTTTCAACGCAAACTCCCTCCCCTCCATACGACCTTAACCTCTTAAATCCCCCCCCCGTATTTAAACGTCTTTCTCAGCAAAGCGTTAATTGCCCTTGACATATATATACGTCTTTCCGAAGTTCGATCTTTTCTGTTTACTGCTACCCATAAAATTATTCCAAAGATTTCGGAATGCAATAAAAGGACCTTGACAGTGTTTATAAAGGATTTACTTATTCCAAAAGATTTGCTTAATAATACCTTTTCTCCCCCCTCTCTTCCAATGCATCACATACGGATGACGGAAACGGTGGCATTGGGGAGCGAATCGCGTAACTCGTAGTCGGCAGTTAAGGGATTTATTATAAACACACGAGGGCTATAAATTATCAAGATAAGGGTTAATTTTTGTATATAATTTTACATATGACAAGCCCACGAGGTCAGTGGTAATTATCAAACTTGTTCTTAAGTTAGTATTGTTAAATTAATTATAAAATACATTGTGTAATACTGATACATTTATGAATATATTATATCAGTGTAGATGTGCGTTTTATTTTTTATTGTCAGAATGTATTTTGTTTGTTTACATTCAGAAAATTAATAATTTTTTATTAAAAAAATCTCCCCCCCCCCGATTTTTTAATATGCTTGCGCCTTCCTTGTAGAGTTATCATGCCCCCGTAGGGGGGGGGGCGTCTCACAATGGGAGAAACGCTGATGTACAAGTAAGTAATTTTAAATTAACTTTTCAAAAACGTCTCGTAAATTACACTTTAAATTATGTTATTATTATTTCTGTTTGTTAATTTTTTTATTGTTAGTTCTTATCTCCAAAGTCTGGGGGAATTGATGCAGTTAAGGCACTTTTCAAAACTGTCTTCGTTCATGTTTTAAAATAGGATCTAAAATTAGAATAAATTCTTATACAGAGAAATGTCTCAATATAGATATAAATTCCCTAGATTCAAGCTCATCAGTCCCTGATTGTTTTATTTCGTTTATAATACTTAGAAACGTTTAGTTATTTAATATTTTCTTATAGCAAGAAAATTACAATTCCATTTCATTTTAAAGTGATGATACCATTTGAGAGAGAGAGAGAGAGCTGCATAATATAAAACTTGCTTGGTGAAATCTGAATGGATAAAAAATATTTCTACGTGAAAGAAGACCTTCGAGTTAGAGCAATAGCCTCGTGTTGCTTATAAATGCGATGTCAATGAACAATCAATCAATTCAATCAGCCCCTTGGATATTCACATCAAACTACTTCGAGAAAAAGACGTGGGTTCAAAGAACAAATATAATATTAATATAACAGAATAAAATCGCCCACAAAATAAAATAACCAAATGTAAGTATGGATTACACAACTTTGATAGATTTAGCAGACGAAGTCATTAAAGTTGAGCCATTTGAATACTTGTTAATAAGTAGAATTCAGAACTTTCAACAATCCTAAAATGAAATTACGTCTTTAACTAAGCTATTCACCTTAAGGTACATAGTCAATTAAGTTACTCCGTCTATGCTAACTATCACTAACTATAGTATAGTTCTGACTAAGATACATTTTAAATTAGGCTACTGCATCTCAACTGCATTTTCAACTATAAACTACTGCATTTCAACTATAAACTACTGCATTTCAACTATAAACTACTGCATTTCAACTATAAACTACTGCATTTCAACTATAAACTACTGCATTTCAACTACACCTTCAGCTAAAATACTGTATTTAAGATGCATCTCCAAAGAAGCTGGTATACTCAATCATTGCATTATCCATTAGCGAAGTTCAATTTTAGTATAAAGACTTCGGATAAATGATACATTTCTTGTTTAAAACCGATACAAACTAAGAGGTAGAATAGGGGGTGGGGGGGGGGGAGTACCCAAGATAAAATTAGAATGCTAAAAGATGTGGTGACTAAAATATATTATTTCATTTACCTTTTTATGTATAGATAAATGAAGTAATATTTTAGTCTCTACATAATCTTTAGAAAACAACTACATCCTAGGGGAAAAGAAAGAGATTAAATCACTAATGAAGAGATTTCTGGAAAAATTAAACCAACAGAAACTAAATTTGGCAAGTATGTTTCTTTTGCTGAATAAAGATCATGAAAGCATGAATTTTGAGGAAAAAGAGTCCCAAAGAAGAAGGGGAAGGCATGCTGTGGGTGCGTAACTGACAAAAATTTCCTATTTTTGAATTATTAGAGCTACAACCTTGAAATTTGGCAGTTTTTTTTTTTTTTTTTGATGAACAGAGATCTGTGCTAAGAGCAGGTTTTGGGAAATTTGGCTCAAGGACGGAATGCACTGAGTTACAGGGGCGTAACAGATATAAAAATTCACATTTCTTTACTATGAAACCTACAAACGGTAATAAGGAATGGCCTATTCTTAGCTGCTATTGTTTATTAGGGATCCACTAAAGACAGGTTTTTAAAAAATCTACTCACAAGAAAGGTTTTTTTTATTGAAAATAATTATAAAATTCCCTTGAACCACAAAGTATCACACGGGGTCACAGAAGTAAGTATTAATCCCACATTACAAAGGAAGAAAGAAAAAAAATTGAGGTTATGAAGGATTACCAAAATTTACAACAAATTCACAGAAATTTTGAAAGCACTTCTGATGTAAATAAGTTGCTGAAGATTCAAAACCAATTTATATTCAGTCCCTTGAAAGCCAGCCTTATGATCTTTCTCCCTCTGACATGCTTGGAACACAGAAGGAGCACATGTTCTATATTTTTCTCACCACCAATCACAGGAAGATGACGGAACTAAATTAAATTTGTTCAAGTAGCTTTTAAATATTCAATGACCTGTGAGAAATTGGGTTATTTTGTAATTAGTATAAAATGATGACAGGACAATCTCTTATTAAAGGCTGGAAAAAATTTCTTTGTTAAGCTCCCTTTATTTGAAATGAGATGTTCTTGGTTCCAAGACAAAAAAAAAAGGTTTGGGGTTCATAAAAGATAAATATACAACCACTTACGAATTTCAAAATTCAATTGAAAGCTTAGTGCTAGATTTAGATAACAATAATTTAAAAAATAATATACAGTCATGAAACATCATGAAATACCTAGCAATGCGGTTTGGTAACGGCTAGTCCTAATCTAAATGTGAATATTGATTTCTATTCGTATCTCTAGTAGCCGAATCACGCAACTATGGAGATGGAATATTTCTTCCCAAAATCACACATACAGATTAGATTTGTGTTTATTAAACATAAAACTCAAGAAGTCCACATTCTCAATCTTTGCAATAAAACGTGGAATAGTTTTGCATGACATTTAGCAATGTATTCCGATTCAACCTCCCGAGGGACTAAAACCTTCCAAAAAAGTACTCACTTCAAAAATTTGCAATTCAATATGCTTCCGAACCAAGTTCCAAACCCCTTACGTGACTAATAGCGATTTCTGAAGCATCAATCTAACTGTTTAACCATGAATCCTTTAAAATATTCATTCCTTCCGAATTTTCTTCCGTCTATTTATTATCATTCAGCAAACAAACTCACAACTGGGAAAGTACTTAGAAATCCTTCTGCCTTCACTCTTTTCTAGTATTTACTTTCCTAAACTTCCACATGGAAAGGAATAAGTCATGTTTCGGATATTTATTTGTTTTTGGAACTCGGAAACGTTCGCGTGGAATTAGTTTTATGGAAATGAGTCTATTATTTAAAGAAAAGGAACACAACTCGAGATTAGTGCTAAAGAATTCTGAAGAATGTTATACTTAGATAATAATCATTTCCTTTTAAAAGGAACGCGTGATAAGGAAAAAAATGGCCATTGGAATGCTTCGAAATTCGAATATAAGGAATTTTTCTATTTAAATATTGTATTTTATCGAATAGTATTAGAGATGTAGATTTTTACCTTTTGTTTCTAGGTACACATAAAAAGATTCTGCCCCAAACACAACTGAATATGTTTGCTTATTATTGAGTGATTTAATGTAGTTCTCTACTATTTCAAGTATCTGACTGTTTTCAAAACTGTGACTTTGCAGAAGTTTATAAATGAATAATTTTTTTGGATATTTTAGAATATATATATAAAACTTTTTTTAAAAATATTATTACAAAAAATTTTGTTTATGTGTACTTTTGTATTAAAAGATGAAGAGTAAATGACAGATTTTTCAGAGCATTTTCTTTTTTTGGAAAATGTTTCTATCATAATAATATTTTGCATATATGTAGCGAAGACTTCTCTAAAGCATTTTTCTGAGTTTGTATTTTTAAAAAATTCGTGTTATTTTCAGAATTACTGTCAAATAAAATAATAATAATAATAAAAAAATGGTGTTTTTTTTTTGTTAAAATTTCTCTACTCATATATGCTGTTGTTGCTTATGCCACCTGTCTGACGTAGTCAGATCGAAGCCCACGAAATTCATCATGGCAACGGGCTAGATCTCTACGCCTGTCGTTAGCCTAACGTTGAACCCCCATGAAGGTGACAGTACGATTTTGCTCGGTACAACACGATAGATGGCGACACCATTCGGACCCACTGATTTAACGAGCATGTACTCCGTGTGTACTTGGGGGCATCGGGCTTCGAACCCAGGCCATCCGGTCTGGAGTCCGATGCTTTAACCACTAGGCTACCCACGGCCACCTACTCATATATTAAAATAGGAATTATACTTCTAAATTATATATTTTAAAAATCTCAGTTTTGGCTTGTACATATAAGAATAATATAACTATACTGAATGGTTCAGAATTCATAGTACAAACTTTAAGGGTAGATACAGGGCACTATAACAATAATTTGTTGTATAGGAATGTATGGGTGCAAGTGACGCGGTGAGGCACAAACAGAAGAAATAAAAAGAAAGAGAAATGGAGTTATCGGTTGGTTGCTTTGTCAGTAGATGTCTAGCCACCAGTCAACATGATGCATCTCAGCGCTACGAATGTATCATGCGCAACTTCCTGATACACAAATGCCGGATAACAAAACTTTTCAGCTATGTGCGCACTTTCCCAAATGCCTCATTTGGGTCCCGATGGATTGGGCATGGTGGACCAGTTCCTTGGACACCCTAATCTCCCGATTTATCGATCCTCGATTACTTTTTATAGGGACATCTGAAAAAATCTTGTTTATGCGACTCCACTTGACTCAGATGAGAATCTCGTTGCTCGAATATCTGAAGTTGCTGTACGTGTGAGTGAAATCCTGGCATCTTTGAACGTGTACGCCGATCTCTCCACGGACGCAATAAAGCATGTATCGCTACTGGTGGACGCGAACAGATATTGTAAGCATTAAACTTATCAACGACGCTTTCAAAAACATTTTGTCTTTCCTTTCTTCTCTTATTTTTTGTGTTTATGCCTCACAGTGTGATTTGGGCCCGTATATTACTAAACAATAAAGGATTGTTACAATGTCCTATACCTACCCTTAAAGTTTGTACCATGAATTCGGGACCACCCTGTATAAGCATTTTTCATAAAAGGAGAATGTTTTGGAAACTTCGTTCTTTCTTCATTTTATGCCAAAAATTTCATTTAAATATATTTTTATTCTTAAAACAATTTTCTATATATATTCTAATTCAGGTGACACCATGTATAAAAAAAGTTATTCATTTATACACTGTTGTAAAATCACGGTTCCGAACGTTATCAGTTACGAGTTCTTTTATGGTAGATCTTCACACACCATCGTCATTTTAACGGTGCAACTCATAATAAATTGATAAACTATTTATTTTTTGAATAACAGAATAAAGAATTCTTACCATTCCTAGTGGTGAATTTTATGAATTATTTAAAAGGCATTTTAAAATAGAATTATAATGCAGAGTATTTACATAGACACACATTCCAGTCAGATTTTAAAAAGAACTATTCAAATTTCTACGAACAGAATACTTAAACAGCCATGTACAAAATTTAAATTCTTAAAATGCTTTCTCTCAGCTCATCTTTTCATGGAAAAAAATCTATTTTGTAAGGCATAAAAAAAATTGTAATTTAACAGAACAATGTTTATCTTTCTGTAGTAATATAAATGTTATTTTTGTTGTATGCAACCTGATCAACAGTAACATCAGATCAAGGTCCATGAATTTATCGTGGCTAAGGGCTAGATTTTTAAGACTGTCGTTAGTCTTAGTTTTGAGCACCATGCAGGTGACAGTATGGTTTTGCTCGGATCCACCCCAATTTTGAGGGGCACACCCTGGGGTGTGCCCTCTGGGGTCCCCCCTCTTCCCTTTCCCTCAACCACACGAGAGGACGTGCAGCTCGATGCCTATTTAGAGTACCCCCATGCCGCGAAGGCACTATACATTTACAAACATCCATGTCTTCTCCGGGATTCGAACCCATGCCTTACAGCACCCCAGTCAGCTTCACTAACCACTATACCGGATGGGCGGCTTATTTTTTTATGTAGAAACGATATTTTTAGTCAGTTAATTAATGATTCTAAGATTGTTCTGAAAAGAAAGAAATGTAGCGGAAGAAGATATAATTTTGATTACTACATGCATTTTGAATTACTTTAAATGTTAATTAATTTAAAACCAATCAACATTTGTTTCTTAAGTTTTAAATGATATACTTCCCAACAGATACAAATTAAAATTTTTTATAGTAAGTAGCTCTTTACAAGCTGTCAAAAAGGCATTTAAGTTGATAAGTATGCAAAATTAAATATAGGTAAGCAAGGGTCTAACCAAAGACGAAAAACATAGCAAGGTGTCTTTGAGACAAAAAAGTTTGGTAACCTCTGTTTTAAATGCAGGAAAGACTTTTTTTGTAGTTTCAGTTTTCTTATAGTATAGTCAGAAGTACAAATGCTAGGAAAAAATTATCTTCGTTATGTTGAGAGGTATACATATGTACACCTCAAGTATTAACTGCAACAGTTTAGAAACCCAATTTTTTTCAATTACATTTATTTTAATGAATCATCTTTAAAAGCTTAAAGAATGCATAATAATTAAGTTTTTGAATGAAATTTTTCAAAACAATTATTTTTATAAGCAAAGATGCAAAAACTAATTGCATTTAGTACAAAAAAACACGAATTTCTAGATTTGTAACCTTCATATCTACATTTTCAAATTTGTGTGTAATAAATCGAGGAAATATCTGATTTTATCATATCGCATATAAAAAAAGCGGCGTTCCAGTTTTTACTTCATTATAATGTTTGGTATTATACCTCTGTAGCTTGGTATTATACCCTCTTCATTTTCAACAAATACTTCAATTTCATCAGGCAAAACCACATCTTCAGAATTTCCTTCACTTGAATCATCAGAAATACAATCAATTTGATTCAAAATTTCCTCTATTTCTTTCAAAGTTAAATGTTCTACATCAGAATATAATAATACTTAAAATAAGTTTCATAAAATATATGTGTGTAAATTAAATGATATATTGAAGACTTTTTTTTAAATTTATGGCTAGTAGTTATAAATAAAACAAATCAATCTCGATTTAGCACAAAGTATGACAAGATAAAAGCAAATTTCTATGTAAATGTTATGTATTTCTAAATTTTTTTAAAAAATTGTTGACTAGAACAGTGATTTTTAAACTGTGGTCCTCGGACTCCTGGGGGTCCTCGAAGTCTCTCGTGTAACGTTGAGTTTTTCCTCTTTTACAAACGACTTTGAAAGGCCTCGTGGAAAAATTGAAAAATGTACCATACTAGACTAGATTATTAAATAGTCCCCAATGAAGAAACTCTACTAGAACTTGCACTTTAATCAAGAATTTTAAATCGGGGAAGGATGTAAAAAATCTTGGGTGTCCGCAATGTCTTCCTGATACATAAGGAGGGGGGGGGGCTGGCGATCGAAAGTTTAAGAACCTCCACTTTATACAATAGTTTTAGTAAGGGTGGATGTCATTTGTGCAGCATGTAGTTAATTTCTTTAAAACACGGAGAAAAGATAGCTCCCCCCCAATGGAAAATTTAAAATGAGAACAAGGATAAGTTATTAAGTTACGAAGATAATTTGTAAGTTTTGTGTGTAATACTAGAATTTTTTTATCTACTTGTTAGGAAGCACTGCATTATTGTAAAATTTATAGCTCTTTATATAAATATTAACGGTTTTTTTAAGGGATTTCATATAGTGTTCAAGATAAAATGTTCTATTTTGTAAAACTTTTAATATTTCTTATATTTAAATCATTTCAAAAGTAAATAGCAATGTAAAATATAAATGTTCGAAAATCAGAAATTCAGATATAAACATTTTATTCAGAGTGGGCCGCTTTTAAATATATTTTCAAAAAATTTTCTCGTTTTGATATTTAAAATTTCTTTACAATTTATCTGTTTTTTCATAATTTACAGAAATCTGCCAACCACAAAAAGATTATCATATCTCACTTTTTAAGGAAAATGCTTCGCTCGAGGTCGGATACCTTGGTCTTAAGTGCTAAAACTATTCCATCACATTTGCATAAAACACACAGTTTGAAAGTAAAAACTTAAATTTTTTTATGCAAAAATATAATTTATACGAATATTTAAATCATTTGATACTGTTTTAGGCTTCTGAATTAAACATAAACTCAATTAGAATATCAAAATAGTACTTAATAGCAGGTTTCGTTGAAATATTCATTTTATATGTTTATAATTTTCATTTAACAATTCAAAAATAATTAATGTTATATTTATTTTTAATCTTTAATTTTGTATCATTATTTTTAAACCTAATTTTAAGGAATCGTCTATATAAGAAAAAGAGGTTCCAAAAATTAATTAAACCTAATTTCATTTCACCACTGTAAACATTTAAAAAATAATTTTCTTTTAAAACAATTTCAAAACGAGAAAAAGATTGCATTAGAGAATGATTATTGTAAAATAAACATGCAGTTTAATTATTTCAGTGATTATAGACGCAAAAAGATTCAGGATATTCATGAAAATACACCATATCAAGGTCTGAAATCCTCAGTTATTGCTTTTTGCATATTATTAGCTAATTATTCATATATTGTCCGCTAATAAAAAATAACGAATTTTAAAAACAATATTTTTAGTTAAGTACATGTTATCCTGATATGAAATTTCTAAATCAATATTTTGTAAATATTGTGAGAAAGCCCCTCATCATGAAATCTCCGGAACTATTAGACCTAAGGATTTGAAATTTAGTAAGCATGTTTCTTTTGTTATGTAGAGATCTGCTAAATGCGACAATCAACTCCTAAGAGGCATTAGGGGCATTATAAATAAAAAGTCCCGTTTTTGAAGTATAAGATCTACACACTTGAAATTTGGCCAGCATGTTTGTTTTGTTGAGTAGAGATCCAGTAAGGACATGTTTTGTGGAAATCAACTCCCAAGAAGAGTTACGGAGGCGTATAGGTAAAAAAAAAACTCCCATTTTTAAACCATTAGACTAAACTCAGTTGCGCAACAGCTCATGAGGGTCAACTCAATATACGTGACCTTGAGCCCATTGGTGCATAAGCAGATGCTCCGGTCAGGTGGTCAGTCTTACCCGAAACCCCCAGTGTTAAGTTCCCAAGCAATCTTGGTACTCATTTATCGACCCACTGAAGGGATAAAAGGCTGAGTCAACCTTGCCTAGCCCAGGATTTGAACCTCTGATCTGTGGTGTGGAAGCGCGATGCAATAACCACTCAGCCACTGGACTTCACTATAAACTTACAGACTTCAAATTTAGTAAGCATATTTCTTTTGTTGAGTAGAAATCTGTTAAAAACGCGTTTTACAGAAATATTCTTCGAAAAGAAGTTGTGGGGGCGTTTAGATTTTTAAAAAAAATCCCGTGTTTATACTGTTAGGCCTACAAATTGAAATTTGTTTAGCCTATTTCATTTGTGGAGTAGAGATCTGCGAAGAACGAGTTTTGTAAAAATTGACCCCAAAAGGGATTGCGGGGGAGACGAAGCATTATAGATTTTTAAAAAGTTCTCGTTTTTTAACTTATAGCCTACAAATGTGAAATTTGGCGAGAATCTTCTTTTTATGGAGCAGAGATACACTAAAATTAGTTTTTGCGGAAATTGAGTCCGAGGGAGTGGGAGTTGCGGGGGCGTAAAAAATAAATATACTTCCATTTTAGAAATTCAAGCTCTGTCTTTATTAAATCAAGAGGGGAGAGCTATAAGATTTTTTTCTGTACAATCGAAAGCTTTATATTAGAACTTCGATATTAATAATTTAAAAACAGAACATAGTCATACAACATCTTTAAATATCCGACGAAGCGGGAGGGTAACAGATAGTGTATATGTTGCCGTTAAAATGTGAAATCCGTTATTTCATATAATAACTAGGTATTTTATGAAATAACTAGACAAGTCAGTTAAAGTATATAAAATTATTGAGTTCTACGGTTTAACTAGGTATTCCATAGAACACAACGATTACTTGATCGTTAAAGTTTGAAATATGGCACTCCAAAGTTCTTTGAACTGGTTCTAGCTGCTTTGGATAGGATTTTTCCGATTAGGAACTAGAAATGGCCGAAAAAAACTATACTTTAGATATCAGTTTAGAATATGTCAGAGAGAATAATTAATTTTCATTGTAGAAGCTCTAAATATTGACACAACACTTCGATTTGTTGCAACAGCTCAAAGTTGTGGTACTGGACAAGGATTTAAAAAGTGCTCGTGTAAAAAAAAGTGTGTAATGGTAAAAGGTGGGCTTGTTACAAAAATAATAAGCAGCCTAATCCAAAGTGTCATCACAGCAATCCTTTCAATAAATAAGGAAAGTAATAAAGGTATCTCATAAAATTTAAACTAATATTCTCTTACATTTTTGATTTAAAAAGTTTACACAATGTGTTTATGAAGCAACAGTTTTTCTTCCCAGCATGTATTTTTGTTGATAATATTTAAACATAATCTATTTTTGCAACATATTATCCCCCCCCCCTTCTGTTTAACTAATGTTAGCAATATGAGCATTAATATAAATTTTATCATCTGATTTCCCTTATTATTTATCAATTATTCATCTGCAAAAGGAAAAAATGTATTTTTCGAGAGAATTTAGCTATATTATGATCAGTTAATTTATAAAATACCTTTGAAATTGTTTATTTTTCACTCTTTAATGGTCTATCCTTAGTTATTTCATAGAATAACTAGGTAAAGTATGAAATTTTTCATCTATTATGTTCTTTAACTCACTTGTCTAGTCATTTCATGAAATACCTAGTAATTAAAAGAAATAATTGAATTATACACTTTAACGGTAACATTTATATATATTGCGGTTAACACTGACTTCCGGTTGAATGACACATTACCGTCCCTTCACAATATTTCCGATCAAATTAAGTTAAAAATAATGTGAATACTCAATAAATTTGTTCTAAATCAGTGTTAACTTTACAGGTATATGATTATGGTTATTATGTTTGAAATACCTAAAATGTTCTCAGTAAAAAAAAATTCGTCAAACATTTTGTATTTATCACAATACATTTTTAGAGAATATTTTTAATAAATCGAGAACTGTTTTTAATATAGAAATACCAAATATGTATATAAAATTACATTTTATCTCTCATATATATGTGAGTATACAACAATTGAGTACTTTTCTCTTTTTATTCATTACAACAATATACAATAACAATACTCCAACATTACAACAATATATTCCAACGCAACAATGATCGAGAATAATAAAACTAAATAATAAAATTTGATAACAGACTAAATGTGAAACAAGGACTTTTTTTTTCTCTAGCTCATTTTAAAGTTGACTTTTGTGAACTGTGCGTCTTTTTTCAGTTTTGAGTGAATCTTCTACGTATTATAATTGCTATTTTTACCCCTGTGGTGATCGATTAGATCATGGTGGTTCTTCGTATTCTGGAGACATGTCTTTACTTGTTTTTCAGCGTAATTGCAGATTATATTCAAGTCGATCTCGTTTCTTTCTTAAAAATATTGGGCTGTGTTTTGGTTGTTGATATGATTAAAATTTGTTTGGGTTTATTTTGAAAGCACAATACAGGTCAAGAACGTAAGGTTATTGGAAACGAGATGATGAGAAATTTGAAGGATTGAAGTCCTGTAGTACAGTCTCTGATGATATTCAAGATGTGCGAGGGACTCGGTCTTCGAGCTCAACTTGCTGCTGAATCGGACAGGAAAATATGGGTCGTGAAAAAGAAACCTCGTCCCATTCCGAAAGTGATTCCAAAACGATTCTGATGTTTTGTGAGGGCACTTAATTTGGATGCAAACTTGCACACTGACCTGTAAGAAAATATATAAATTGAGGAGTTTTTTATTCAATTATATGAAAGCGCCTAATTTGAAATATTTATTTGTTATTGAAGATAATTTTGGAAACATGAGACGGTATCACATCTTTCAACATATGCATGAGCTATAAATGACAACAGTTCCTCTTCTTATGGGGTGAATGTTTTCACTATTGCTATGAACAACTATTTTTCTTTATGAAATTTTTTTCTGAAAATACATTGCAACTAATATCTGAAAATCCAACATCACTGAATTCAAATTGTGACAGAATATATATTGCAAACTTCATG